>HF970624.1:521311-533914 GCA_000604205.2 Neurospora africana FGSC 1740
ACATAGAAAATTAACTACCAATACTCAGACATGCATATGCAGATTATGCAAAGGATATCAATCAATCACTCCCGACCCTTCCCTTCCTTAACCGGTCCTGCCCTTTCCTTCCTTCCAACTTGAAAAGTTGGGAACTTCTTCTTTCGGAGCAAAAGTTCCGCTCCTGATGAAGTCGTCCTTGCGATGGTGGCACTCATCCAGTGAACTACCACCACCAACCTGATGACGGCGATCTTCGTCCTCCTCCTCATCTGACATCGAAGCTGCTGCTTTTGCTGCTACTGCTGCTGCTGCTGCTGTTCCAATAACAGCTTTTCCCTTTCCTTTACTCCTCCGAATATGCCTCGGCTCAAAGATCATGTCGCTGTTCACCTCGCTTCTCGAGTAGTTGCTGGTATCTTCCTCGTTTTCTTCTCTCGAATTCCCCCTTCTGACTGTGGTTTCTTGCCCACTCAAAGTCGGCATTCTAGTGGCAGTCTCCAACCTCCTGACTGATCTTCGTAACCCCCGATTCGCGATATCCCTGTTTGGCGAGCCAGCCGAGCCAGCCGAGCTGGACAATCTGGACGACCTTCTCTCTTCTCCTGACCCCCGCCTTGCCGGAGTGCTGTACTGCTGCTGGTGCTGTTGTCGTATTGCTTTCTTGGCCAAATAGCTACCGCTACTTGCACCTTCGTCTGCGGAATTCCCAGCCGTGCTGGGTGCTGTGCTCCCCAAGACTCGCATCTCGCGCACCACGTCGCCAAAACTATCCTGTAGGTTCTTCATCTTTGCCAGCATTAGCTTGTTCATCCGGTTGCTGTCCTGCTCTTGCTGGGGTCTCTTCTCAAGCATGGCCGTGGCCAGCGTAGGAAAATTGGAAATCACGCCATTGCTCGCTTCAGAACCAGCTCCGAGGGCTGATGGGTCAAGGTCGGCGGAGTTGGGCAGATCGGTGGATGACTGTCGTCGGGACAACGAGCTGTCACGAGTTCCACTAGCGCTATCTGGGATTTCCAATGCCAGGGCCGAGCGGTTGTTCGGGGCGGTTCGGACCATAGCTCGTGGCGACATAACCATGCTCTGCGGGCGGGAGGATGCCAAGTACAAGGAGCGACGCGGAGAGCGAAGACCTGCGCCTGGACTTGCTACCGACCCTTCGGGTATGGTATGCCGAGTGCTGTGGGGACGAGACCGAGATGGTAACGACGGGTCCATCGATGCGGAAGAAGCACTCTCAAGGGGTCGGTCCTGCGCAGGAGCAAAGATCATCGTGTTGTTCGACATGGTACGGTTGTGCATGGGTACTCGTCGCCACGTTCCGGGACGTGGGGAATTCGGCGTTCTCTGCACTGAGGTGAGTCCGGAATTAAAGCGTGACGGAACCGAAGTCGTGAAGTAGTCCTCTCCTGTCTCGGTCGACTGGTCTTGATCCATATAGTTTCGTACCTGCTCGGTATCGTGAGTTGCATTGTCCTCCTCATACTCATCATTTGTAACCAGCTCGTCGTCACCGTTTTCCGCATCGGTGTTCTCTTTCACCTCGTTCGCAAAATCCCGCCGGACAGTGCCATTGTTGAAATATTCAGGGACCGCCGGAAAGGTAGCATTAGATACCATATCAGCCGGATCGCTTGCTGCTGATCTCGTGTCTGGATAATGTCCTGAAAACCTCTTTGGTCGCTCCCTCACCATACTCAGTCTCCTCTGCCAATCCTGTGCCGGTCTATTGTCAACGGTACCGTAGTTGTGAGGAGACGCAAACGTCCCATCTTGTTGATCCATCCACGATCGGATGGCATTTTGGGTCTTCCTACGCTCGTTGCGTCGTTGAGTCCGTATAGTTGCAAAATCAGGAGCACGTCGGAACACCTCTTCCAAGGCACGATCCTTCTGGTAACCCACCAACGATTCTTCACGAATTCGCAGGCTCGGGCTAAAAAGTGCTGTCCTGCTTGCGGGGTCTACAATGGAAACCGCTCTGTGACGGCTGCGGCCTGGATTTTCCACCAGGTCCGTCGGCTCGTACATAGAGGGGGCCAAAATGAACCTTTCATAAATGAAAATGATAAGCAATAAGGGGAAGTGAGTCGCTTTGATGACGGTGCGATTGAGCCCGACAAACTGCCTCATGGACATGAAAAATCTTAGTGGGGTCAGTGCCCATGCAAGAATGTTGACCGGTGCGACGTATGAAAAGAGTGAGTCGTTTTTCACCATGGAAATTGTGTTGATAGCAAAGAGAAACCTGTATAGATTAGCAAAGACTTAATGAGAAGACGGTAACATCGAAAGTGACTCACTGATGCTCCTGCTTTGCGTTTAATGCAATAGCCATAAACGAGTTTGTTAGCACAGTCACAAGCAGTGTCCTAAAAGAAAAAGGTCAGCCGTTGCACACCCCGGAAGTTTTTCTCAACTTACACAATCACGAAGTGGCAAATGATGAGAAACAAGCCAAGTAACGTCTTCCCCATCCAGTTATGATCCGGCCATACTTCCCAGGCAGCCGGACTATAGCCCACGAGCATCTGAAACATGCTGTATGCTACTACAGTCGGATCGTTCGTGCTCTTGGAGATAAAGAACACCGAGAAGCCGCAGCAGACTACAATAACCAAAACGAAAACCGCAACTAGGTCAACAGCCATGAGCCGGAATGCTATCAGCAACTGTGAAAAGTACTGATAGTGATCCAGAATACTGAAAATCCTGGGGAGCAAAAGAATGGCGATCGCAGCGAGAACATCATAGGCATTGTCGTTCAACTTGTGTGGGTCGAGAAGAAATACGCCGTAGATGCGCATGCAGTAGTAGATAATCAACAGCAACAAAATGCCCAAGTCGAAAATGTTCCAGAAGCTCATGATGTAGAGCGAGAATCCGTGCTCGTTGAAGCCGACGATCTCATCGAGCATAAACCCAGCACTCCAGAACCAGAAGATCAACTCCAGCGTGGTGATTGTGCTGGATCTCTCATTGAGAACAGCCAAGAACAGGCAAAGAAGAACACCCAGTGAGCAGGTAGAGAGAAACTGGCGATATCGTGGGACCCTCAGCCGCGAGAGCTTGAAAACCGAGGCTTGACGAGGATCGTACAGCGCAACAGATCTTCGTCCCAGCGGCCATGGTCGGCCCCTAAGACGGTCCTCTTTGCCTTGCTGACTACCAAGGAGTGGCGTTCGTACCGTGCTTTGGCGGCGAGACTGGGTGGAAGATAGATCGGTAGCTATCGAGGTGCGACGGTGTAGCTGATCTGCGGCAGAGTAAAAGCTAATGGCACCATTCCAAATGGCTTCGAGTTGTTGTACGACCAAAGGATGGGACAAAAAGTGTTTTGCCGAGGCTCGTATGGCGACTTCGAGGGTTGACGTTCTCATGGCGGCCGGCTTCTCTCTGTTATTCGAATTGGCTGGCGTATGCATTCCCGAGACGCCCTGCAGAGGATAGAAGTCGTAGGATAGGGCATCAACAAGTTCGCGAGTCGAGTATTCCTTGAGTAGCTTGATGGCTAGCAACTCACAGACCTTGGCTCGTGTGCTGCTGGTGCCAGTGTTTGCCGGGTATATCTGAGACTCCTTTTCGAACTGAAGACAGTTTGCCATGAGGGCATATAGAGTTCCTCTCGAGAAATGCTGGGACCGAATCTGTTGTTGCATTGGCTTCACCAGAAATTGAAACACTTGGGGAGACCTCAACTGCTCCCAGGTCAAGGTCGTATCGGTTCTTGCCTGAACAATAATGCGGATAGCATGCGTCATGCTATAAATTGGAAGGGAGTCTAGCGGTTTGTACGAGATTAGCCTTGGCACATGGTCTTTGGTGTATATGGAGCAACAGAAGGCATCATACCAAGGTGTCCAGCAGAGAAGAGCGGCAGGACACCAATTGCCTGATTCACACCATCTTCATCCTCGCTGCCTCGGTTGGAAGCACTCCGGCGTGGTTGCCTCGCATCGTCGGACTCGTCGTCGTCATCGTCGGCCTCGGTGAAGTCGGCGGTCGCGTGTCGATGTTGCGTATAACTCCGGACAGAAGCAGGACGGCGTAGTAGCGGTTCGGAGCTTCTCCCAAGTAGATGGCCGTCGTCCGGGTTGCGCGCAGCACCCTTGAAGGGCCGCATCAAGGTGGACAGCATGCTTTCTCCTGGCCCCAACGGGTCTCGATGGCCCCCGACTCAAGTTCTTGTGGACGTTTAAAGCGCCATGGACGCGGTCAGAATCGCAAGACCGCGGGCCACTGGTGAGGTATGGTAAGGGGACGGAGGCGAGAAGGTTGGAGTAGGTTGATGTTTGCGACTTGGGAGAGGCGAACAAGACAAGGCAAGGAATAGAGACCAGGGGCTGGTAGTCAGTGAGGCAGGGGACTGAACGTATGTGGTCCTGGTAGTATGAGGCCGGCCGGGGCGATACCCTGGTTACCGCGGTGGAATAACAGCGGGAGAGGATGCGAAGCTGGGAAATCCGGGGAGCTGGACTAGACGTAGAGGCAACCTCGAGATAAATAAGTCAGGGCTCCGAGATACAGTCGAGTCGGGGCCTCGCCTGAGGGTAGGCACGTCGCTAGACGGGCGTCGATGATGAGATGAGGTGGTGCAGAAAAGAAATAGCTGTACGCCGGTTACACGGCGGCGGCAACAGTCCAGAAGCCAACAGGTCCAGAACAAGAACAGGAAGACGGGAAGAAAGAAACGAAGGAAGGAAAGGGAACCGACTGTCGCTGGCGTCGACGGCTTTCCAATGTCATCTAATGGCACGTTAACAACCTACTAGTTGCAACAAGTTAGCTCCAGGTCGTCCCGTCGTTTCGTCTCAAGTGACAAGACAACTCTTGGAGGCCAAGCCCGTCCGGTTTCCCCAATCCAGCAAAGTGGCAGGTACCGACGGGAGCGTGTATTCTTGGAGGCTGTAACTTTCAACCTTTCGTTTTGTCTCGAGTTTAGTTTCCACTCTACTTCTGCGCCTCGAATGCCGTGAGCCGTGACCATTCCCGTCCTTGTATTGTACCCGATGTAAGTGGGTGGTCCTTCTTTCTTAGCCAACTTTGCTCCGAGACCCGACAACACCATGGACGGGTTATGGGAGTCTTGACATGGGCTGCTGCAAGACAAATGACGCGCGTGAAGCGCAACAGCACCTGACACTGACAAGTAACCATCGTAGTGAGCTCGAAAAGAGGGGAACAGCCGTGAGATGTGTCGGAAGATGATGGAACCCAAACTCTTTAGTGTCAAACATGGGCTTCGTCTAACCCTGAATGGATGATAAGAAAGGTGTGCGGAGTTTTGGGACTGAGGAAATCCTGGGAATGCGGTGAGCAGCGAGATGGTCGGAGCAACGCAGAGCACACTCCATCCGACCAATCACGTCAGCCTGGCTGGCCATTCAACCATTTGGTCCACCATGGAACCAAGAAGTTGCTGGGTCTCAAATCTCCCATCATTTCCACTTTGCACTCTTGCTCCTCAAATTCGACAGAGAGGAGGCTCACTGCTTTTGCCTTCCAGGCGGAACGAAACTCTATGATATAAGCCTTAGGGTTATCATCTCCCTCTTCTCTCTCACCATTGCACCAAGCCCCCCCTCCTTTTTTTTTTTCTTTTTTCTTTTCTTTCCCGTCCAAGGCCTCAACGGAACGCGGCCGATTTCACATGGGCAACCGATCGAATGAGACAACCCAGCAAGTGCTGCATTTGCCTCTTTTGTCTTTCCTTCGTGTGCACCTGGCACAAGCCCCCATTCCATCTTCCACGAATCGTGTCCAGAACATGGTCGCTGCCAAGCACAGCCTGCCGACGTACTGCGTTGATGGAGGCTGAGAGAGTGCTTGTCAAGGCCTCGAGAGCGGTCAAGATGATTCAAAGCCATGAGACAGACCCTCTCTCTTGCGTTCTGTGCGAGCTGTCGCATTCTTATTATCATGGAATGTTGGCATGCTGAGCTTTATTGCCCGGAAGCCGTCCGCTGGGCTCTTGACAGTTGACGATTGACACGAGCGACTGCATGTCCGGACGTTCAAATAATATGTATATCGTCGATACTTATGTCGCCATCAACGCAGGGTCCTGGTGGTGACACATGATCAAAGATGCAACAGCGATAGGAGACCGGTCGATGGTCGTCTCGCCAGTCCGGGTGGGTCCGCCGTCGATGCTGAATGTGATGGAGGGTTGCAACAAGTCGTTCGATTCGGTCACAAGCCGCATCCACCACGACGGGCACTTGCATCCTTTAAACGATTCATGCACATTGGACGAGCAAGCCCAAAACATTTCTTGCTTCACTATGTGCTCTCATCAAAAGTTATAAAACACTATTGACATTCAATGAGGTATCCTGTCATGCTGACGGGTCGAATATGAATTTCAAGCTTTCGGGCCATTGAAAAATTATAATATGAGGCATCCTACGTGCCGACCTTCTCAGCTGTCCACAACCGTCTCAGCTACGCATTTTGAAGCAAGTTCAGAGAAAGGTTTACGTTGGACATGGGCAGATAGGGTTACGACCGTCATCAACGATCCCGGGTACTTTGATACAGAACACACAACAGCTGTATTACCTGTGGCACCCTCTACGAATCTCTGCGGCCAGCTGACGATCTCGAGGCTGCAAACATCGCTGGCTGTGGTGGTGCGGAGCGCCTTGAAGCGGCGTCATCTCCCGTTACGGCTACTGCACCTGCTCGGTGCGATTGCTCTTCCTATCACATTGAGCAGTGTTTGTCTACTCCGTACTACAGGCCAAGGAACCACCACAGCAGTTGACAGACAGCCTGGTGGGCAATTCAGTTTCGATCGGTAAAGCACCAGCCGTACGTTACATTCTTGTATCGCTGGGAGTGTACGGACCCTAACCCAGGAGCCCAGCCGTATAAGATAAGAGTCCAAGCCTAAGAGCTTACAAACGTGGGCAGACTGGTCCTTGCCCGGCGAAAGTAGGACCCACTCCGAGCCGATGGCCCACTTTTCCCGGCGGATTTTCCGGTGGTGGTTCATGTAGCGAGATGATGGCACCGGCCAAACCTGTTGTTTGTAATCTTCACCGCTGCTCTGTTTCTTTTGTTTCTTTGTCTTCAGCTCTCAGCCATTCTGGCTTTCAGCTGTTCGTTCCAGAAGCTTCTACACTAGAAGCTTCCTCCTTTGCCGGAATTCCCATCAAGGGATTCCACCCTGTATAAGTAGAAGGCCCTTTCCCACATTAGATAGTTTTTAAAACAAGCAAGCAGTTCTGCGCCATCTTGCACTTCAAAACCCCGTATAAACCGACCATACTTGGAGCGGAACTTGATCCTTGGAATTCCGTACTCTCGTAAATCCTTTGGCATATGACTCGGAGACTGACTCCGTCAACCTAGCGGCTCATCTGTTATCCTCACAGTGTACGTCCCGTTATATCGTAGACACAGAGGTATATGAAGCCCTCAAGTTTCGATATACAGTGAGCACCTCACATCAACATGCACTGCGTGGGCTATGGATGGTGAGCGCCGCCGCCAAAAGACTTTGGCAGGTGAACGGGACGGTTGAGACCGATGTTAAGATCCCGCCCGAACACCGGACCCGAAGTGAACGATGACTCTTAACGAGCCCCAAAGAGCAAGAAGCGATACCGCTGCTCCATAAACCCCACAGATGGCTGGTTGACATACGTAAGAGGAAAAACTCACTTCGATCAACAGAAGCCCACCTCGTACCCAATCACAATTTTGGCGAGAACGACCAGATGCATATACACTACGGCAAACCAAAAGAAAAAAAGTAAAAAAAAAAAGGTTCTTTCGATACCGACATTTTGGCGAGCATATCAACGTCGAACATCGGCTGGTAATTGTGACAACATGCTGCAAATCTACCGGCGCTCTCCTGCCGTTACGGGCCTCACGGCATCGGATCAGCCCTAACAACGATGGCAGCGACGTGTCTCATGAGGCAAAATGCATCGAAGACGACCGATCGGCAGTGACAAAATAGGGACGGTGAAAATGCCGACACCAAGACGGACGGGCCCCGGATTGGTGACAGGACAGCACTTGTTGACATGGTCTAGGAGCCGATTTTTGTGGTGGTGATGCAAGGCCACGCCAGGGCCTTGACCGAACCCCACCTTCTTTTTGTCCACCCGTAATATGATTGGTTATTGGCTCTGACTCTAGACGAACTTAGCAGACGGTGCAAGCTTAAATCGTCCGGGGACCCCTCCACGGTGGTCGTCCAGTGTCCAGAAGCAGGGATCCCCATTGCCCCGCGCTAGGTAAAAGCTTGCCTGCCGGATGTGGCGTCGCGGTCCAGCGGCGCTGCGGCGCTGCGGGCCCTGCCAACTCCCGCGCTGGACCTGCCCCTCCATGGAGGTACTCACGAGCCACCGAAGACGGCATTGGACAATGGCGTGAATGCAGAAAACTTTTCTGAATCCCACCGACCCGCCTCGCCCGCCCAGGCTGTCCCCAACCCAATTACGGGTACAGCGTGGCGGGCTGACGGCCTGGCGGGGCTTCTCGAGGCTGCCGAAACCAAAAAAGAAAAAGAAAAAAAAAAAATATTTACCCCGTGGTCGAGTCCTGGGATCCTTTCTCTTCCCTTTCCTCTCCTCTCTCTCTTCCTCTTGCTATCAAGCAGAGGCCATATCGAGCTTGGGTAGTGAGGATATCCAGCTGAAACATATACATTACACCAAACACCACTTTGCCTTCGTTTCTCGCTCTTCCCCCCAACGAAAACGAATCAGCTCCTGAGCTCTTCTTGACGAAGCTCTCACCATCTTTGACGTCCTCTCAACCACCGTCTTCCATTCTCGATTTTGCGCCGCTTTTTCACTACTCTTTTCTTTTCCACTATACCCCTCTCAAAATAGTCGTTTCTCTATCTTTTTTTTTTGTTTATAAAAGTTCACCTATTCCCACCATGGCCGCGACCGTCTACCGCCCTGCCACGGCCCCCATCGCCAATGCGCCCAGCGAAGGCCTCGTTTGCCTTGAGCTTGAGGATGGCTCCGCCTACCAAGGCTACAGTTTTGGTGCGCCCAAGAGCATTGCCGGTGAGCTTGTCTTCCAGACCGGCATGGTCGGCTACCCCGAATCCGTGACCGATCCCTCGTACCGCGGTCAGATTCTCGTCATTACCTTCCCTCTTGTTGGAAACTATGGCGTCCCCTCGCGGGAAACCGTCGATGATCTCCTCAAAGATCTCCCCGCCCACTTCGAGTCCAACCAGATCCACATTGCCGGTCTCGTTACTGCTTCGTATGCTGGCGAAGACTTCTCACACTTCCTCGCCACCTCCTCCCTCGGAACATGGCTCAAGGAGCAGGGCATTCCTGCCATGTACGGTGTCGATACCCGCGCCCTCACCAAGCGCATCCGTGAGAAGGGTAGCATGCTTGGTCGGATGCTTCTCCAGAAGGAAGGCTTGGCTGTCAGCGCTCCTTCTCTCGGAGTCCCTGGCGACTGGAAGCCTCACTTCGAGACTATTGAATGGGTTAACCCCAACGAGAAGAACCTCGTCGCCGAAGGTAAGCAACATGCGCCCCTCGCTAGGATAGACAAGCCAATGCTAACATACTACTTTCAGTCTCGATCAAGGAGCCCAAGCTCTACAAGCCCGATGATGCTACTGCCCTCAAGCACCCCTCGGGCCGCAACCTTCGTATTCTCTGTCTCGATGTCGGCATGAAGTACAACCAGCTCAGGTGCTTCATCAAGCGCGGTGTCGAAGTCCTCGTCTGCCCATGGGATTACGATTTCTCCCAGGAAGAATATGACGGTCTGTTCATCTCCAACGGTCCTGGTGACCCGCAGGTCATGGACACCACTGTCAAGCACATCTCTGCCGCCCTGCACAAGAACAACACACCCATCTTCGGTATCTGCTTGGGTCATCAGCTGCTCGCCCGTGCTGCCGGTGCCAAGACGATCAAGCTCAAGTTCGGTAACCGCGGTCACAACATTCCCTGCACCAGCATGGTTACTGGAAAGTGCCATATCACCTCGCAGAACCACGGTTATGCTGTTGACGCTACCACTCTCCCCACCGGATGGCAGGAGCTTTTCATCAACGCCAACGATGGCAGCAACGAGGGTATCATGCACGTCGACCGCCCCCACTTCAGTGTCCAGTTCCACCCTGAGAGCACCCCCGGCCCCCGTGACACCGAGTTCCTCTTTGATGTCTTCATTCAGACCGTTGCCAAGTGCACCGCCGACAACACCCTCCTCCAGAAGGGTGTCGAATTCCCCGGCGGTACCACTGAGGAGAACGAGAGACTCCACCCCCGTGTTGATGTCAAGAAGGTCCTCGTCTTGGGCAGTGGTGGTCTCAGCATCGGTCAAGCTGGTGAGTTCGACTACTCGGGATCTCAGGCCATCAAGGCTTTGAAGGAGGAAGGCATCTACACCGTCCTCATCAACCCCAACATCGCCACCATTCAGACCTCCAAGGGCTTGGCAGATAAGGTCTACTTCCTGCCCGTCAACGCCGATTTCGTGCGCAAAGTCATCAAGTATGAGCAGCCCGACGCCATCTACTGCACCTTTGGTGGCCAGACCGCCCTCTCGGTCGGTATCCAGCTCAAGGATGAGTTTGAGGCTCTTGGTGTTAAGGTTCTTGGTACACCCATCGATACCATCATCACTACGGAAGACCGTGAGCTCTTTGCTCGCAGCATGGAGTCCATTGGTGAGAAGTGTGCCAAGTCCGCTTCGGCCAGCAGTGTTGAGGAGGCCCTCAACGCGGTCAAGGATATTGGCTACCCGGTTATCGTTCGTGCAGCTTACGCTCTTGGTGGTCTCGGCAGTGGCTTCGCTAACAACGAAGCTGAGCTCGTTGACCTGTGCAACAAGGCGCTGGCAGCCAGTCCCCAGGTTCTTGTCGAGCGCAGTATGAAGGGCTGGAAGGAGATTGAGTACGAGGTTGTTCGTGACGCCCAGGACAACTGTATCACTGTGTGCAACATGGAGAACTTTGATCCTCTTGGCATTCATACTGGCGATTCCATTGTCGTTGCGCCTTCCCAGACGCTTTCTGACGAAGACTACAACATGCTTCGCACTACTGCTGTCAACGTCATCCGCCATCTTGGAGTCGTCGGCGAGTGTAACATCCAGTATGCTCTGAACCCCTTCTCCAGGGAGTACTGCATTATCGAAGTCAATGCCAGATTGTCGCGTTCCTCGGCCTTGGCTTCCAAGGCAACCGGATACCCCTTGGCTTTCATTGCTGCCAAGTTGGGTCTCGGTATTCCTCTGAAGGAGATCAAGAACACCGTCACCAAGGTGACCTGCGCTTGCTTCGAGCCTTCTCTGGATTATGTTGTGGTCAAGATGCCTCGTTGGGACTTGAAGAAGTTCACCCGCGTCTCTACCCAGCTCGGCTCTTCCATGAAGAGTGTTGGCGAGGTCATGAGCATCGGCAGGACATTTGAAGAGGCCATTCAGAAGGCCATTCGTGCCATCGATTTCCACAATCTTGGCTTCAGCGAGTCCACGACTGCGCTCATGTCCGTCGATGACGAGCTTCAGACCCCCTCTGACCAGCGTCTGTTCGCCATTGCCAACGCCATGCACGCGGGCTATACTGTCGACAGAATCTGGGAGTTGACCAAGATCGATAAGTGGTTCTTGTCCAAGCTCAAGGGCCTGAGCAACTTCGCCAAGGACATGACCAAACTCACGGCCAACGATATTATTGGTCGTCCTGATCTTCTCCTTCGCGCGAAGCAGCTTGGCTTCTGCGACCGTCAGCTCGCCAATTTCTGGGATTCTAACGAGCTAGCTGTTCGTCGCATGCGTCTCGAGGCAGGCATTACTCCTTTTGTCAAGCAGATCGACACCGTCGCCGCCGAATTCCCCGCCTTCACCAACTACCTGTATCTGACCTACAACGCCAGCGAGCACGACGTTTCGTTCGAAGACCGTGGTGTCATGGTTCTTGGTTCGGGTGTATACCGCATTGGTTCTTCCGTCGAATTCGACTGGTGTTCCGTTCGGGCCATTCGCACGCTCCGCGAGTCTGGCTTCAAGACTATCATGGTCAACTACAACCCTGAGACCGTCAGTACCGACTACGATGAGGCCGACAAGCTGTACTTCGAGAACATCAACCTGGAAACCGTTTTGGATGTCTACCAGATGGAGGACGCAAACGGAGTGTTGGGAGCTATGGGTGGCCAGACGCCTAACAACATTGCTCTGCCCCTTCTTCGTGCTGGCGTCCGAGTCCTGGGTACTTCTCCTGAGATGATTGACACTGCCGAGAACCGCTACAAGTTCTCCCGCATGCTTGACCGTATTGGTGTCGACCAGCCGACTTGGAAGGAGCTTACGAGCTTCGAGGAGGCCAAGGCCTTCTGCCAAAAGGTCTCGTACCCGGTGCTCGTCAGACCTTCTTATGTGCTTTCTGGCGCCGCCATGAACACCGTCTACTCCGAGGCCGATCTTGAGTCCTACCTTCAGCAGGCTGCCGATGTCTCTCCTGAGCACCCTGTCGTCATTACCAAGTACATCGAGAATGCCAAGGAAATCGAGATGGACGCTGTGGCCAAGGATGGAAAGGTTGTTGGACACTTCATCTCTGAACACGTTGAGAACGCTGGTGTTCACTCTGGTGATGCCACCCTCATCCTGCCGCCT
>HF970624.1:533924-545106 GCA_000604205.2 Neurospora africana FGSC 1740
CACCCTCATCCTGCCGCCTCAGGATCTGGAGCAGGCCACTATTCAGCGCATCGAGGAAGCCACTCGCAAAATCGGTGCCGCTCTCAACGTTACCGGACCTTTCAACATTCAGTTCATTGCCAAGGACAACGACATCAAGGTGATTGAGTGCAACGTTCGTGCCTCGCGCTCTTTCCCCTTCGTTTCCAAGGTTATGGGAGTTGATCTCATCGAGATGGCTACCAAGGCTATCATGGGCCTGCCTTTCGAGGAGTATCCTGCCATCGATCGTCCTGCTGGCGGTGTTGGTGTTAAGGTCCCCCAGTTCAGTTTCTCTCGTCTGTCTGGCGCTGACCCCGTCTTGGGTGTTGAGATGGCTTCCACTGGTGAAGTTGCCTCCTTTGGTGTTGACAAGTACGAGGCCTACCTCAAGGCTTTGATGTCCACCGGCTTCAAGGTTCCCAAGAAGAACATCTTGCTGTCCATCGGTTCGTACAAGGACAAGAAGGAGATGCTGCCTTCTGTCGCCAAGCTTTCTCAGATGGGCTACAAGCTCTTCGCTACCGCCGGTACTGCTGATTTCCTTCAAGAGCATGACATTCCCGTGCAGTTCTTGGAGGTTCTCGCCAATGAGGATGACCAGAAGTCCGAGTACTCCCTCACCCAGCACTTGGCTAACAACATGATCGACCTCTACATCAACCTGCCTTCCAACAACAGGTACAGACGCCCTGCCAACTACATCAGCAAGGGTTACCAGACACGTCGCATGGCTGTTGACTACCAGATTCCCTTGGTCACCAACGTGAAGAACGCCAAGATCCTCGTCGAGGCTATTGCCAGGTACCGCGACATGGAGATCGGCGAGCGTGACTACCAGACAAGTCACACCCCACTTCAGCTCTCCGGGCAGCTCAACTTCACCCTTCAGGACTCGCTCTCCAGGCCTCACTCCTTCAAGAAGGCTCATGTTCTGTCCGTGGAGCAGTACACTCGCGCCGACTTGCATCTTCTTTTCACTGTTGCCGAGGAGATGCGCCTCAGTGTCCAGCGCGGAAACGTCATGGACATTCTCAAGGGACGCATGCTTGCCACTCTCTTCTACGAGCCTTCCACTCGTACATCGGCGTCTTTCGAGGCGGCCATGAAGCGTCTTGGCGGTGAAGTCATTTCCGTTGCCACGCAGCACTCCTCTGTTCAGAAGGGCGAGACTCTGCAGGATACGCTCCGTACTCTTGCCTGCTACGCTGACGCCATTGTTCTCCGCCATCCCGATGAGAACTGCGTTGACGTTGCCAAGAAGTATAGCCCGGTGCCTGTTGTCAACGCTGGTAACGGAAGCAGGGAGCACCCCACCCAGGCTTTCCTGGATCTCTTCACCGTCCGTGAGGAGCTGGGCACTGTCCAGGGCTTGACCTTCACGTTCGTCGGTGACCTTCGCTATGGCAGACCTGTGCATTCCCTGGTCTACTTGCTTCGTCACTACTCGGGAGTCAAGGTGCAGCTCGTCTCCCCCAAGGGACTTGAGTTGCCTGCTGATGTTCGTCAGCAGCTGGTGAAGGCTGGCCAGCTGCTCTGCGAGTCTGAGACGTTGACCCCTGAGATCCTTGGTAAGACTGATGTCTTGTACTGCACTCGTGTACAGAAGGAGAGGTTCACGAGCGAAGCGGAATATGAGAAGGTGAAGGGTTCTTACCGCATCGACAACCAGACCCTCAAGCACGCCAAGAGCAAGATGGCTATCATGCACCCTCTCCCCAGGAACGAGGAGGTTGCTGAAGAGGTTGACTTCGACCAGCGGGCCGCATACTTTAGACAGGTAAGATCCTCCTTTGACATTGTTCCCGCTACAATGCGGCAGTCGAGTTCGTTTGCTGACAGACTGTAGATGAGATATGGTCTCTACTGCCGTATGGCCCTCCTGGCGTTGGTCATGTCTGGTTAGAAGATGGTCGTTTCTCGCTTTTTTCATTTAGGGTTTTCGGTGTTCCGGTGTATAGACAAAAAGGGTTTCATTTCCTTTGTCGTGTCTATCTAACACAAAAAGAGTAAGAGATAGAACGCGTAAACGATTTCGGTAGACATCTTCGTTTTCGCTTTTTTTCTTTCTTTTCTCTCTTCAAAGTCCGCTTGAAGCGGCTATGATTTAATGATTCAAATGGGTGTAATGATTTGTATGAAATGTGAATGATGCGTATGTTCGTTATGTATGTACACTGTTGATCGGTGTGCGTACGTTACGTGCGTTACGTTCGTTCGTTTCGTTCATTCGTTTTGTATACGTTATGTATATACGTTTATTTCGTTTCTTTTTTCTGTTATTTGTTTTACAGGTATACGTTTGATACGTATTTTTTTGTATCTAGCTTAGATCTAATACCTAATCTAATTGAATGACTCATTACCAACCTTTTGTTCACTTTGTTTTGCCTTCGTTTCGTCCGATCTTCAAACTTGGGAACATTGTGTGTTTTGCCTTTGTTTCCTCCGATCTTCAACTTGGGAAGATCTGGTGTTTCATTTGTCTGGAACAGATCTCTGGCAGATCCAGATTTTTGTCATCTCAAGATTTCAACATTCGCATCAAAAACCCGGACTACACTTGCAGACGGCGGCGATCGCATGTCGGCTTGTATGCTTGCTTCTCATTCCCAACCTTCTTATTTCGTTATCTTGTCTGTTTCTTTGTTTGTTCGAATGTTGTCCACACATTAAGAAAACACCAAGTGGACTTGAGGCTGAATCTAGACTTTAGAGCCGACTTTGTGACGGAGGCACTTCGGGGCTCAGGACTGAAGCGATTATCCACAATAGACTTTTGCAGGTACCTTCGCACGCCCAAGCCAAAAATACCCAAGTCCTGGTTATTACTTTTGCCAGCTTTTCTTCCAACCGCTGCATCAACCTCACCACAACCTGATGTAAAGCTAACCCGAGCAAAAGCCCCCTTTTTGGGCGTGGCTGAATCTACTAGTATAATCACTTTTTTTTATGCATTGGTTTTTCGTGAAGTTGCGATGAAACTATCGAATAGGAGTGACTTTGGGACGGACCGATGCCAAGATGCACAGCTTGGCCACCAAAGGCGTAGGGAGGTACATGTAAAAACCGGATGATGTGGTTGAAGCAGAGATGATGGGAAGTAGGAAACGATGATGAGAGCTTAGAAGGGATGAATACACGTAGGGGGCCTATCGAGAGAAAATGCCATTTTCATCCGTCCCAAAAGTGATGAATGAATTTGTAGGTAGCTCAATATTTCAACTTATCCAACTCCCCGGGGAGGCGTCGGCCCAAGCACCCTCTACAGCCGACGGAAGTCGTCTTAAATCCTTAAGTACCCTGCCAACACCATGAGGATGAGGTGCTCCCGATCTCGCTGCTTTTGGTTTGCTCGAATCCGAGATTCAGCTGGCGATTCTCCTTCAGCTCCCGTCGTTATCTGATTCGGATCCGCTTGAGACGAACGGACAGACCCACGCCCGGCCGGTGACGACTTGACGCTATCCCCGTTCGTTTCGAACGCAGAAGCGGGCGGAGTAGTAAAACAAGGGTGAACACCGAACGAGAGAGCGTCCGTGCTTCGTCTTGTTGTAATCAACGAACCCCTGCCCAGGAAGCCCAAGTTATGATCGCCTGTCCGTCTTCATTTAATGATGGCACTGACCACGCGTTTCCCGTATCGTTCGTATCAGGATTCCACGGGGACGGGACGAGCGTGGAATCAACAATGGCTTGGAAGGCAAACTGCCCTTGGCCGGGCTGTTTTGGACTTTTGGTAGAGGTAGTCACGATTATACTGTTGCTAGGACAAAGACTATCTGGTATGGATATGTACTACTGCGTAAAAATAACCCTTTGCTCCTTCTTTTGACCATGGACGATCAATGAAACTTCATAGCTGATCCCTCCCTAAAACAAAGCGCCGTTCTTTGCGAGGCAACAAAACAAGAAAAAAACTCCTCGATCCCGACAGGTATAGCGACCGGCCCAGAATCAAACAACAAATAGTCCGCTTTCGCCCCAAAACGCCTAATGGAATTAACATGTCCCCTCCCCTTTTCATCGTGTCCCAAGTTCGTAAATCGATGATTCTGCCGCATGGTTTGCTTTAATGCTCTAGGCATCGACCTATGACCACCCACACGTAAACGCCGAAGAATGGTTTTGACCGAAAGTCCGTGAAAAACCATGGGGGTATAATGCTGGTAAAAGGAAACAAGGGAAAGAAAGCCCGCGAGGCCCGATCGTTGAGTAAACGCCATCAACCTGCGCCTCGTGCCTTTCGGCTCCGAGGTGACAGTGGTTGCCAGATCATGGCATGTCCATGTTGAATGTCGGTGGTGAGCTACATTCAGACAGCGGCGTTCCCGCCGGTGTCAACTGCAACCCCAGACCATAAACAGCCGCGCCTGAGCTTACACATCGCTTGTGTTGTTCTTTTTGAGATTGGGGTTGGTGTTGGAATTGCGCCGCCGCCGCAGGGAGAGGAAGAAGCAGAGCCTGCCTTCCGGCGCGCTCCATATCATTCAGCGCATCCCCGATCAAGCGCTCATCCCAAAGGGGAAGGATCCTGTAGTTCAGGTCCTCCATGATGCAGCGTTCCGTGATGTTGATCTGCTCGCACGTCCACAGGTTGTTACCCCATGCGGAGCGGTAGTATTGGGTCGGCGCGTGGGCATCCTCCAGGAACTTGACGGCGATTATAAGCGCACCCAAAACAATGACTTCGGGCTTGACGCAGTCGATGTGGAGTTGACTGGCGGCTGCCGCCGCCGGGCTTGCCGGAAGGGTGTATCGCTTTGTCTGTTGCTGTTGCTCGGTGCTGGTGGTGAAACCTTCGCGGCGAGAGGGTGGACAGCACAGGCGCCAGTTCAGCGCGAATTTGGAGCTGAGTGAGTCTAGGATACAGACGGCGAGAGCGATCTCGTCCAGCTTCAAGCCTGTGCGCGTGAGCAACTCGTGGACAAGGGCCGCAGAAGGCAACGCCAAGGATGCAGCAGGTGGGATGAGGTTGACCAAGTGAATTGCAGGGCCTGTATGAGTAGATATGTTAGAACATGGTCGTACAAAGATATACAGGTAGTAGTAGCCACCAAAGACCACTTACCTAGTAGTTCCGAGTCGAGAAGTCCTCCATTTTCCACGAGTGATCGGGGGCTCTGTGGGACTGACGAATTGCGGGAGGAGGGGGGCGGTGTGGGGAGGTTCGACAGGGGTTGATAGGTACGGGCAAAATATTCCTCGTCAAAGTCGAAATCAGAGTCGTCGTCCGTTATGCAGTCGTGCTCGTCGCGAATAACACGGTCTTCCATTGGGGTCGTTAGGGATGGCATCTTGCTTGATTAACGATTGTCGTTATGTGTTGTAGAGGTCTGTTTCCTATTTTCCCTCCTTTTCTTTTTCTTATGTTTTTGATATGTTTGATGAATATCCAGGGCTCACTCAGGGTCGCCGGGGTCCAGTGCTTCCAGGAGGGCACGACTGAGGAAAGCACTTCCAAGGGCTGCTCATATTCACCCGGAAGAGGGACTTGATGGACAGTGACTTGAATCACGCGACGGGTTGCGGATCAGATGCGTCGTCTCACGGGAGAAGGCGGCGGAAGCGGTGTTGCGTGTGTGCTGTTTTATACACTGAATGACTGAAAGCTACTGAGGCCAAGGTCTCCAACACGAGGTCTCAGGTCGTACACCCGTCACAAGACAGACCGCAAAGGCGTTAAATTCTGTAAATAATAAAGATGACAAGCTTGTCCAAAGTAGAAGACGTTGTGGGAGAGGACGTGAGCAAAGGGGGGTGAGGTGGTGGCCATATATGTACATGTACCTCGACGGAGGACGGAGGCCAAGCGATGCAGCTTCATCAATGGTTCACCTTTGGGGTCAGCATCAGCTCTACTCTGGGATGTCTAGAGGTAGAGACAGCGGCCAGGATTCCAAAGGCCGGGATATTGGTGGGGGCTGGCTTGGCGGTCGTTTCGTCAGATGTTTCCTAGCGCACGTCGTACCTCCAGTGCCTTGTGGCCCGCCTTTTGTCCGCCGGGCATGGAACCCTTCCCTTCTGCCCTCCCGTCACCAACCTGAACCCTCACCCTCTGGCGCCCAGTTAGTGAGTGGTGTCCTGGTCCCTCGCCGTCGCATCCAGTGGCATCCACGACCACGGCATCTCGCTCGCTCCCACTCGCCAATTGCCCCCTGCTTGCCCTGCCCTGCAGCCCCTGTCAGATGCATGGGGAGCAGGCCCAGCAGCAGCAGCCGATCAGGGCATCAGAGAAAAGTAGAAGCGCAACCCGGACGAGCAAAAAGCCCGACTTTCTTTTGGAAAGAGAGGACTCCAACGGCTCCAGCAGCGAGCTCCGGCGGCCGTTGCTCTTTCCACTTTGCTTCTTCGGTCTGCAAAAGGGCAATGGTGGCTCAGGTGGCAGTTTCTAACTTGAGAGTTCAGTTTCCTGCTAGCGCAGCACTCAATGGAACCTGTTTCCACCTAACGGCATCAGATCCCACCGTGCGCTGCAGCATCCGATGTCCTATCGAACCCGTGAGATGCAATCTCAGGTCAGGATTGTCAGGATTGTCAGGCACTCCGGGGCCAAGTCAATCAGGGATACGAGTTCTAAGTTTGTGTTCCTGGCCGCCTGGACACTGCTGAATGAACGGCGGGCATGGCGAATATCCCGTACACTACAGTAGGTACCTAAACAAACGGCGCGGATTCCATGGGCACCTCCACTTTTCACCTTTCATCTCCAGAGAGGGCAACAAGGCACACGAGGCGGCCCGGTCGGCAGATGACACAGCATGAGGTAGGTAGTTCTGGGATAACTCCGAGGCTCAGACATGCCAGCATTATCCGTTTGTGTCCCACAAGACACGCCCTGGGCTCACCTGGTATACGGTATGCGGGCATAAACGGGCTGTCGAAGATAAACCCCACAACCACACAAGGAAGATCCGCCGAACATGGACCAAGCGAAATGGCGTGTTGAGGCGCAGAATCGTGGAGGCGGCCGCTGGAGCTCGGAGCCATTGGCACACAGTAGCACACATTGACAGACAGCCGCTCGTATCGCTTGAAAATTGAATGTTGTAATGTTCAGTCAGTGGACTAAGTCGCAGGAGTCGTTCGGTGTGGCGTGCCATCGTGAACGCCACTGGCACCCCGAAAACAAACTTCGGGGCGGCTCCGATGACCACGGCTGACGGCAAAGGTGGAAAATTGCAGAGGTAACTCGATACATATGGATGCCAGGGGCGGGAAAATCGAGGAGTCTGCTCTGTCAACATCCAAGTGATTCACTACAGTATCTACTTGCTAGAGTGAAAAGGTGGATAGAGGCTGACGACTCCCCAATTTGGATGAATAGGGGTCATAGCTGTCTATAGCTGCAGGCCCTATAGAGCGGTCGCTTACCTTTCCCCATACAAACATAACTTCACGGACAGTTATATACAGGAGTATGTCCAGATATCCAGATACGTTACAAATATGAGACCATCACAACCAAGGGGTTGAGACCAGCTTATTAGTATTTAAGATTATTAACCAATATTGAATATTCCATCGTACCGAGTATTTGTCGTCTTCCGTTCTATACTGTGTCTACTGCTATTCGCGCGGATGTGTGCTGTCTTTCATCAACAACCCCCCACAGCATTCACAGCTCCCTCCTGTTTTCATTATTTCACGTTTTGACACATCATGTGCTTGTCTTTCGGGTAGGCGCATAGAGTGTGGTCGGGTTGATCGGTTCTTGCCTTTTCGACTACCACGGAAAAACATCACGTCACTTCCAGCCCCCTGGACCGCCATTCGACATCTTTCTTCCGACGGTTCGCATCTCTATATCGTCTGTACCGTACGGGGAGGAGGGGGGTGCAGCTTCTGGTCAATTGACTGTCCAATATTTCACGAACGGGAATTGGATTGTTCAAGATTGATAAACGTTCGTTCTTTCCAACGTTGTAACTTTTCAACATTTCGGGACCTCCTAATTATCAAGTAACGGTCAATTGATAGTAGATTGCTTTCGGACGTTTTCATTTTCGGACGTTTACTATAGCCAAATAGTCATCTGACTGGACTTAGATTGTAAGAGCCGCCTTGAACGTTAGGGGGTTTGGATCTGTCAATTGACCGGAAGCTGCACCCCCCTCCTCCCCGTACGGTAAGAGGTACTAAAGCTCTGACGATCAACACAAGGGAAGTTTTAGGAACTCGAAAACTGGATCCAGAGCGGTCAGAGCAAGACATCACGGATAACCCCGCCTCAAGACTAACGTTTTCAAGGTCTCTCCTCGAGTTTCCTTTCTCACAGTTCGGGGTCTTGTAGCCACACACAACCTCAGCTGCTAAACAGACGCCACAACCTGCAGCTAGGGCAACTATAACCCACTCTTTTCTTCCCCGACTAGTCAGGCATTGGCTCGCAGAGCATATCCCCAAGAGGATACCTTCACGCCTACAAGTGCTGCTGAGCCTACGCCAGGACCGCCAACTTGCGCCAAGCGGCTGAACCACAGCGATGGTGAGACCGCCCTAAAAAGGAACAAGGGTGAAGGGAGGAGGAAGAAAAAAACTATACAAGAAAAAAAAAGGCCAAGAAAGAGGTTTCACAGAAGAGCGACCCAACGTCCCGGGAACATGGCCGGGGAGGACGAAGTGAAGCAGCCGGCTTTCCACTCTTCAGGGAATCAGGGTCCCCTTCCTGCCGCAGTCTTTCGCTACACGTATTTGGAAGCTACCCCTCATATTTGGTGATTTCACAAGACTCCCAAGAGAGCAAGCGCGCTCGGCGCAAAGCCTCATTGCGCAAACACCTCCCCCCCCTCCCCAACAACCATGTCCCATGTCCTTGTTGTCGGGTGCTGAGGTGGCCGTCCTCCTCATCTCACGTCAAGTGAGGCCCACGGGGACTACGACAACGGTGGATACCATCTCGGCGGCTCTTTCGGTACCTAGAAGAGGTTCGTTCGCACTACACACAGCGAGTCACGGTGGTCGCGGTGGTGGTCCCCTTAGCTTGAGGCTTGGCGTTTCTCTGAGGTCCCGGTACAGTACGGGTACGGCGGCGCCATTGTAACCATTCCCGACGATTTGCGGCGGCGCTAATTTCAGCCTCTTCCCGCGGGATCAGGCTTAATCTGGGCGACAAGGCCGACAGCGGGCCCCGTACTATCCTGTTTGGGTGGACTTTGCTCGTTCTTTTCGCCAGTCCGACGTCGACTACTTCTGATTCAGTCTGACGGCGGGGTCGTTGGTGAACGATCGCCTACTCAAAAGAGAACTAGAGAGGATCTTGTGTTAAGGGTGAAGTAAGTAATGAACACTTGTTGGCTCAGTTGCGATGACATTTCACAGCATGTCATCGTGTATCCATTTGGAACCATCTGATTTCATCATCGATTCGTGCTTTTCCATTTTTCGTTTTCTTTCTTCCTCCCAAAATATCACCCAGCTAGCTGACTTTTATCGATTCCGACAACGGCAGTTGTCGACTTGATGGTTCTTCAATTTCCGCGAAGTTGACGACCCGGGACAGCAAAACAGTGGAAACAAGCATGAAAACTTCAGCAATTTAAAGGCTCCATCTGCCGGCAGTGACGGGCGGGGTGTACTTGGTTCACCAACCTGGGTGACTACATATGAACCGAATTCTGCCTGAAGCCAGCGAGAATCGGGATCAAACACTCAAAAACTCTACCTTTTACATGAAGCCTAGACCATAAGTTCGGGTAAAAAATCTCTGCTTTTATTGCTACCCCATCCTCATGGGCTATTCCACCGCCGAAATCTCCTCATCACACATCATAATTTTTTTTCCTTCCTTGAGCCGCCGTTACATCCTCCGGGGTACATACCTCGACCCCGACTGGGCTCGAGCTGTAGTAGTGCAGGTAGGTAGGTAACCTCCAAGCCACGTGCGTGACTCTCCGATGCTGTGATGTGATAATTGAATGTGAGCACAGCACATATTTACAATATATTGCACGAAAGTGCAGTCTCGATGGTTGTAAAAGGTACGTAGTTACATCGAAAAGGGAGAAAGCAGAGGACCAAGCATACACTCCAAATCCTGGACGCCGATCTCGCCATCTGTGCATGGAATTGTTCCAGACCAGGGCGGCCGCTTTTCCGATCGACCGACCAAATTGAACACGTAGCTGGGAGCTCCCAAAAAGCAAAAAGACCAACAGATCTAACCACGCTGGACGGCCCCGACGGCCCTCTGCTGGCTACTCTAACCGAACTGCCAACCAAAGCTTACAATCACCGCGCATCGAAACTAAAATCCAAACCGCCCCGGTATTGCCTGTCCAACTCAACCGACTTGACACCCCCCATATCCAGTTTGATTCAACCCACCTGAACCAGCACTTGTCTCCCCTCCTAGGGCTGACTGGGTGAGACCGTGAGACAGACCCGTTGGTAAAACCAATAGTTCCTATGAACTAAAGTAGTTGCTGCTTACTTGCGTTTTGCGTTTTAACTAGTTGGTGCTACGTGGTGGATAGCGATGAAGCCGATGAAGCGAGCTGAGCTGAGCTGAGCTGAGCTGACTGCGCTTCAGTCTTTTTCTCTTTTATAATCACGCTAAGTCAACTTCAAGAACCTCCATACTGGGTTGATGATGATGACGCTTTTTAAGGTTGCTAGTAGTGCTTTTGACTATACAGTACATAACTGCGGCAATCCAATCTGGAAGTGTATGTACGTAGAAAACCTTGGGTAATGCACACACACGCCTGGTTTATTGATGGAAAGTCCTCGAATGTGAGTGTAAAGGTGTCTGTCTCTATCTACCTACCCATTCAATGAGCAACGAGGACAGACTGGGCGCAACGTCAGAACTCAGGCGCAAGAGATGAGAACAGACATGAATGAGTTCATGACTGTCCATGGAAAGGAAGGGATTCATTCGATAATATTTCAAACGTCAACAACATCCCGAAAATGGGAGGAGCAGCCATTCCCCCTTCCAGTTCTCATAATGACCTAAGCAAGCTATAAACCCCAGAGCGAAAAAGAAGAAAAACGCTGTCTGCGAGCAGTTTTTCACACACTGCTCCTCCCTATCCCTATAAGAAACGCTCCATGTATCTATCGCCGAGAGAGAAATACGGGGACCGGCTGGACAGCAGACAATCGGATTATTGTCAGAGAAGAAATACTTTTTGTTCGTCCCCGGGCCCGCCAGTCTCGT
>HF970625.1:0-11179 GCA_000604205.2 Neurospora africana FGSC 1740
AAGATGCAGTCCTGATTGACAGCACTCGTTTGAGACACTTAGAAATGTTATGTCACAGTCAACAAGATAGTATTACACCAACAAACGCCAACAACCGCGCCTTCTCTTTTCTTGCCCCTTGTGATATCTCCCCCCACGGTTTATTTTGCATAGGTCGGTCACCCCCTTTCCTGAACAGAGGTAATTTACTCCCAAAATCTCATTTCATCCACATGACCCCGAAAGTCGGATTTTATCCCCCTTTAGGAGCTAGGACGGAGCCGAAGGCGGGAACGGAAGGTACGGGTTACGCGCGGAGTGCGGAACGGGGAGCTCCTGCCTGCCCGCTTCGCCCGAGGGTCATTTTCGACAGATTTCTTTTCAGAAAACCAGACACTGAACCGACGATCAAAAGGTTGCAATCAATCACGGTGACATAGGGCGAAATTATGGGGAAGTCGAAGATTAAGGGACGCATGGTAATTTATCCCACGTGTTTTAGGTGGGACAATTTGCGGAGGGTCGGGGGGTCGGAGGGGAGGTTAGGAGGGACGGGAAGGAGGGGCTGTATGATTCGGAGAAAGATGGCCCGGGCCGCGTCATTTGGGCTTCGTTGATATCTACTCGAGTTTCATTGCCCGAATTTGAAAATGCGGTGCTTTTCTTTGGTATTCAAATTGCCAGTTACGATTTTCTCGTGGTTCTTTTCAGCTAGGCATGTTGAGCTGGAGCTGAGGTCCTATAGCATATTAGGAACACCTCAGCCTCGAATCCGGGTGTCGTCGTTGTCACGAAAAGAAACGAAACACAGCCAAAAAGCCAAGCAAGGATCGATTTTCGTCCTCGACTGGCAGTTTTCGAACACGAAGACACCACCACGGTTACCACAAACCAAACATCGAAAGTCCCAAAAAAGCTGAAGCAAAAGCGATTTTGATGCAAAAAAGAGGTGTGGTTGCAAATCTTCTTCCCAACAAGGGTGCTTTACTGGCCCTGGTGTACTAGTCTAAAAACCGTGGAGCGTGGGGGATCATGTCACACCTCAGCACCACGTCCATTCAGTTCGTCGTGTCGTGTACAATTAAACGCCAATAAACGCCTTGCGGACAGACGCACACACTTGGCGAGGTGCGTGTATTCGTTCGGAGTGTGTTGGCGTGTAGTGTATATGTGCGCCATGTAGTAGTGTGTGCTGGCTACTGGTCTATACACCACAGCCAGCTGTGCGGGGGAGCCTTATATGTAACTGATTCGTTCCCAGTCCCGGAAAGCGAAAGCAATAGTCAAAGTTGACTTGATATAAAACGGCCATGTTAGCGGCCTGCGGCTGTGCTTATACCCGCGCCTATGATGTGTGTGGCATATTCAAAGAAACTGTAAGGAGAAAAGATGAGACGGAGGCGCCCTTATGTCTTGTCTCCATGAGTTGGTTAGACTTTGTCCAGCAATGAGTAAACTCTCCAATGAGTTTCCATGATGGATTTGGTGAGTCCGGGACACAAAGAGCACAGAAACGGGATGGCGTCCGGTACGCGAATCACGAGACTCATATGGAATGCCGTTTGACTGTCTTTGATCACCCTCTTGAGACGGAGATCCCCGTGTAATTCGACCGACCGAGAGATCGAGGGGCATGTTCAGGTTCATTCAACTGTTCCAGACAGTTAAACAGTCTATTCCTCTTGTGTTAAAATCGAGATTGGGAAGTCATGGATAGTGTTGACAGAAGAGGGCACATGATAGCGCCCAGTGTGTCTTGTTGTCTTGTCTTGTGTAAGTGGCAATATATAACCACAGCTTGTTCCTTGTCTGTCAGTTGTCAGTTTTGATTAACAAAACGGAGGCTTGCACTGTAGCTGCCTGGATGTCGTCCCTTTTGGTTCAGTTTTCAGCTGCTGGGGCTGGGCTGTCATTCCGTCTCACTAGAGCGAGTATATTAGTACCGGATTAATGACAGCGACTTTCCGACCAACCAAAACACAGCTTTCCCCGGATAGCGTGTAGGATGATGGTGGTTGTCCCTTTTTAAGCAGCACCCATTCTTTCTTTTCCAGTGGCGCAAAAAGAAGAAAGGAAAAAATAGTTGGGGGAATTTGGGGGTGTTGACCTCAGCGACACAGTGTTGGCGTTTCTGTTCGTTCGCTGTACTCCGTTTGGCATTTTGCGATTACCGAGCCGTGTCGTTGTGCAGTGTCCCGGACGGCATCCCGCCGTTCAACAACACGCACGGAGTGAACAGCGCCGGCCGTGCAGTATCCACTTCCCCGGACCTGGAGTGCGATCATCAACCCCCGTCCGGGTTCCTCCCCGGGGAATTGAGAGGAACCCATTCTGAACGTCATAGATTCACGATAGAGTCGTTCGTGAAGGTAGCAAACATGGGGTGACTTTTTAGCCCTCTTCACCACTTCATTATACGAAGGCTTGTTGTCATGTGTCTTCGCTTCCAGACTGCCGGGTATGATTTTCTCTAGGGATGGCCTGATTGAGCGAAGTCTTCATCTTGTCAACGACAAGGCTGGAGGTTTTATGAGATGCAACAGGTCGCTTTGCAAAAGTTTGCTTTCAATCGAATGCCCTTGGTGTGGCTGGCCTCTCGTTTCATGAGCCACGCAGGGCCACGCTTGACTCTTGATCGCCGTTACCGTCTGTGTGGAAGCGAGAGTAGGGGCAGGGCAGGGCAGGGCAGTAAGGCAGGTCATTTTGAATCAATCGTGATCCTCCGGCGAATGATGCTGGTCCTCAGGGGCAGCGAATCTCCACAGACGTAATCGTCTGGCTTGAGATTGCAGATTTGCAGCATTTCGAATCCGGACATGACCGTTTGGGATACCGGGGCCGTACGAAAGGCATGGTGGTGAGGAGGAAGGCAGCCGGCCGTGTCTCCGGTAGCAAATATCCCTATCCCTGGACCGTTATGATGAGCATGGTGCTCACGTGCCGAGTAACGAAAATGCCTCGATCCCAGCCTGGCAGGGTGTAACTCCAGGGTTGGATGAGTAATGCTTCAATCCAACGAGCGAGAACACCAGGGTTTTACGAAGGTCCACCCGTAGGATAACGAAGATCCACAAAACCCCCGAGGCTAGAGTTGATGCCGGCTGCCAATGACCCAATGCCATGGCGTTGAGAGAACTGTTACATCAAACCCCACTGTACGCAGTATGGGGAAGGCATTGTTGACAATACCGGGGGATGTAACGGCGCATAAAGCTCGTGTGCCATATCGAAGTCAAGAAAAACAGTCGTAACAAAAGTGATTTTTGGTGTTTTTTTTTCTTTTTTCTTTTTTTTGTTTGTTTTCGAACGAAAAGATAAACAGCGAGAG
Source organism: Neurospora africana FGSC 1740 (assembly GCA_000604205.2). Taxonomy (NCBI): domain Eukaryota; kingdom Fungi; phylum Ascomycota; class Sordariomycetes; order Sordariales; family Sordariaceae; genus Neurospora; species Neurospora africana. The sequence goes on from HF970625.1 coordinate 3,308, forward strand.
TGCTTCCGTCAGATGTGAGTTGTGAAGGAATTGGTTTGCAGTGATGGTAGGGCGCCATCATATCTTCCCGTAGCCGGAGATCCGAATTTCCCTTTCCTAGTGCGTCCGCGGAAGCTGAAGTTCTGCGCCTGGCGAGTGTGCAAATCAATGACCAGGGACACTGCTGGCAGTGCTGCTGTCGAGCAGTGAATCATACAGCGTGGGTGGGTGCATCGTCGATTTCGGATGTTGTCTTGTTGCACAGCGCAAAGACAACAAAACAAGAGACAAACAGACTCTGCAATATGCGTACCTATGATGTCCAAAGGGAAAACACAATCATCAGGTCTAGAAAGACATGATGGGTGCAACCGACGTTCCCAGGCAAAACCCAGGCTTCTCCCCTCGAGGCTGAGGTCATTTTCGAAACGTGGCTGGCCCAGAAACGTACGGCGTCTTTTTGGTCTTTGGCAGGACGGCACCGTGATGGTGGCTCGATGGCCGACTGTTGTCCAGTGAAAAGAGGTTGATATGGCAACTGACCAACTCCCCGCATATGAGATATTACTAGAACCGGCAGTACAAATCAGACGGGAGGTTTCTCATGCCATTGACTTGCCACGAATGTGCTCAGCGGACGGATTGTCCCCAACAAGCCGTATCAACAGAAGAGGTGCCGGCCGTCCGCATGCGCCTTTGCGTATGTATCTTCCCTTTGAAAGACAGATGGTGAGATTCGCTGCATTGGGTTTGAGACGGACGACGTGAGGTTGAATGTGTTGTTTAATAACTACGGACGGGTAGGCGAGGTGTGTGGGTTGTGTTGTTGGCCGCGGCAAACGGAGCCGCCTTGCTCCCTGTGATGGAGGATGAAATCACGAGGTCAGCTTGGGGGGGGGCATCAGGGAGGGGCAAACTGCTGCCCTGTCCTTGCTGCTCTTGCTTCCTAACAGACGCCGTCACAATCACAGCCGTGCCAGCACTCTGGATGGCTTCCCGCTGTCGATTCGATCACAGGCACCATTTCCATTGTTGGCCGGCGGGGTGACCCTATTTCAGGCTTTGAGACGTGATTGCCGACCATTCTGGTCGACGGCAGTGCTGGATTGAGACGCAATTGGCGATGATGTTAGTCTAGAATCTACGTAGAAGGGTATGCGTAATGATGGGCGGATGGTCCCAATCTTGTCAGTCTCGTCATGTCGCCCTGGTGAGCCTGGGGGGCCGGAAGCAGCCATGCCCTGAAACAGTCGAACCCTTCATTTGGAGCCATGCACAGGACAATTGACTAGAGCACTCGTGATCAAGAGCTGATCTCCCACAAGGGCCTCACTTCACTGCCGTGGGTTGTCTCGCTGGAGTGCTGTACATAGTACATAGGTAACATTGGGCGACAGGTGTCAGGCACCCGCCGCCAGTCATTGCATCACGCACAGACAGGGACAGAAAGCAGGTTTGACACTTGGCAGGTCCCTGGTCCTGAGCACTGACCACTCACGGCTCCCAGGAACGCCCAGGAACGGTTCAGCATGCTGAGGTTCAAGAGAGTCAGCGTGGCGATTTGCGGGGAAGAAGGCCTGGGCTTTTCGTTCCAGCTTCAAGGCCATCTGACAAGTTTGAAAGGGTCCGTTTTGTTGCACCTGACCTGACGTCCAATGCCGTACTGGGCATCATGTCGGTAGATGGGCCGAGATGGGAGAATGATTGACCGTTTTCGAACACATTTTGAGACGACGTGTTGGCACAGAGACAACAGACACTGAGCATCCATCGTGATTGATATGAATACACATACACTACACTACTATGTACATACCACAGTGAGAATGAAACCTGGATTTCCGGGAGATCTCCCCGAGAAGCCCAACTCATCATGAGGGATGGCAACCCATTTGGGGAGAATAGTTCCCATTCCAGCATCGTGGTGGTCGCCCAAAGTAACCCAATCATTCCAGTTGAGGCACTTTGCTAGACATTCTGGGTACCATCTTCTACCGTCGATGTATGTCCCGTCCGGGCGTCCCTGGGGCCTGAGCAGCCGACCGTTTGCGACACCCAGGCACGCATGATTCAAACCGTGGGCTGGGGCCGAGAATGCTCCCGAAACCCCACAGGCGCGTTAATATCCTTATTGGTTTAGATGTATGTGGCGAGCTAAGCCTCATGCGGTATGTTCCTCGATGAGTGCTGCCCTTCCAGGTAATTGAGGCACTTCAGCCCCAAGACATGCTGTTGACGGCCCTGAACCTTGGGTTCCAATGTGTGTTCCAGTCGTTGATTGTGCCCCAGATTTGACGCTCCGTTCGGGACAAGGAAGCGCAGACAGACGGTTGCCGTTTCGGGGATGCGATTGCGATAAAGTACCTTATTGATGCAATTCGAGACCGCGGCACGTCCATCACCACCTCAGACTTGACATGTACGGTTTGGCATGTCATTTCCTCTCCGACGCCCTGACGGTCATGTCAGACTAGGTATGTTGATCTCGAGTCCGTGATGCTGCTGTTCTTGAAGGGATGGCCGCGGCGATGCACCTCATCACAAGGCACAAGTCCAACTGCCTGCCCTGCCTGATACATATGTGGAGTTTTGGCTGTGATTTTCGTCCGTTCTACTGCGTATGCTGCCACGACGGGAGTATGACTTTTGACTGAACTGACTGACTGGAACTGAGTGAGAGCGTGAAATCGTGGGTGGGCACGGGGGCAGCAGAAAACGGACGACAGTGCAAGGTTCAGTTCGTAGTGCTTTTGACCGACCGGTACTTTACCATTACAAAATGATGCAACCGGTCAGTTACCCGTTTCGGTTGGCTTACTTTCACGGGGAGAGTACCGCGTACCGCTCAGTACCTGCGTACCGTAACCCCCGCCGCCACCACCCACCACCCTCCAATTCGGCCCTCCATTACGATGCACCAAGGGGTTGCCGGTACGTATTGATTGTACCTGTACTGTAACCGACAACACAGTTGAGCAAGGGACGGACAAGGGGCCGAGTGGACGGTACGGTATTGGAACCAATTGGCCTCGCTCACCGCGTCTTGTGAGCGGCCACTCTGGTACTGCCCTGGCCAGTGGCCCAGGGCCCCGTCGGTCCCATCCCGCGCTCCAGTGCCAGCACAAGAAGCAAAGTTGGATGACTGTAGCATCAGGGAAGTACGTACCGAAATACAACCTGGAACAGGAGGAGACCAGGACAGGGCAGTGGAAACAGCGAGCAGTCACGGTCGGCCTGGGCCTCCGCTTCCATTGACTTTGACGTCCACCACCCCTTCCTTGCCAATCCAATCCAACCTGCCACTGCCTGCAGTACAATTAGACATCAATATCCTGTCCCCCACCACGGTCCGAATCCCTCTTCTGTTCGTCTTTTTGTCACCAACTCCCGTTCAACCACCAACACATAACAACAACAACTTAACCACCCACAACACGCATTGGTCCTCGACATCCGACTTCGACAGCTTCTTAGTAATTACTAATTGCTGCGACTCCCACCACAAACCTGCCACTGCGCTTGGTATTTGTGGAACTTCAAGGAAGCCGACGACGACGACGACGACATCCACGATACTCGACGACAACGCTTCCAACGATCACTCGAGACATCCGAGGGAATAAAGGGACGCAACAGAGGAGGACTCCAACTTGCATTGAAGCAACTCCTGCGCCAAACACTCGCACTACTTACTGTACCTTCCATCGCCGACGGACATAACCAGACCCACCACAACCGGCCACGAAGTCGAAAAAAGCGGGCACTCCCAAGCGAAAGAGATTTACACCTTGGACATCGGTCCCCGAACCCGTCGAAAACAACGACAACAACAACAAGAACCAATATCAATCCCATTCTAGATCTCAATTGTCATCCGACACTTGCTGCGGAGCCATCTCAACTTGGGTCCACTTTCGGTGCAGAGCAGATCCTGATTCCACAACCACTCCAGGATCGCATCCGCTGAAAGCAACCGTGAATCCAACTTCACAACCAAACCGCCTCGACAGAGACAAATAACCAAACAACCGCTCCAAATCCTCAGCCACAGGCTCGACTCTCGCGGTCGTTTTCGCGAAGTTAGCCGTCACCATTCGCCTTACTTGCACTTGTGCGTCTGCTCGGACCTAGCGAGCAGCCTTTCCCTCATCATGCCTCTGTCATTGGAGACGCCCGTCCTGCAGGTCGACGCCAATGTCATCCACAAGGTCGACACTACCAACCCCGCCAACCTGTTTAGCATGTGGACAGGTATGAGCCCAGTCTCCTGACTCCCTTGATCTAGCCGCATGGCGCCACCCCTGCGCCCCAGTAGCAACTGCTAACCTCGGACTCTTCTCCCTCTCTCCAGTCTTTGCCCGCTGCCGTGACTCCGTTCACCAAGGCCGTCGCCTTGAAAACCTGAGCTGGCGCCTCTGGAACCGGGAGACCTTTTGCTGCGAAAACGAAGTCGGCGATATCGAGTCCTCTGCCACCTGCCAGCCTCAGGACATCCACCAAAGTTATTCGGGTGGCGAGGACATGCCCCAACTGTCCGGTAGTGTTGATTCAGCTTTGGATGAGGAAGCCGTTGACTTTGGCAACGATACCGACGCCGAGCCTCTCGAGTACCACCTCCGCCCCCGGATACAACGGCAGGACTCGTGCGCCAGCAACCGCAGCCGTGGTCGTGAGCGTCACATCACCTCTGGCGATCTCGAGAAGATGGTCGTCTCCATCATTGAGGCCAAGGAGCCTTTGAACGCCCCTCTCCCGAGCATCACTCTCGCCTCACCTCCCGTCGAGGAGACCAAGCCTGCGCCTGTCGTCCACCAGCTCGAGCGGTCGGGTTCGACCACGACCGAGTCTTCCTGCCACACCTCTGAGAACCCCTCCATGGAGTCGCTGCAGACCGCTGCATCTCAGGAAGCTGCCCCTCAGCTACGACCCACCATTATCACCCGTGGCTTCTCTGTCTCACCTTCTCAACTTCCCATCATTCAGCATGCCTCCGCCCATGCTTCTCGTCAGCCCTCGCCGAGCGTGATTCCCGAGCCTACCGACGCTCCTGCTGCCAAGCTTGTCCAGCCCAAGAAGCAACAGGCCCGCTTTGCATTGGGCGCGTCCAATTCGGGCGACGATTCCTACACTGACCGCGAGCAGAGCTTCGACCACAGGAAGCAGCAGATCCCTCTCCCGCCTAAGAAGAAGATGTTCCAGGTCGGCAGGGGATCATCTGAGGAGGAGGAATCCCCAAGGGACCTGAAGAGGACAGGTGCCCTTAGTAAGCAAATCGCCATCCAGGACGGCTCGGCCATTAGCGACGACTCGGATAGCGACTATGTCGACGAGAGCGCCATTGATGACGATGATGACTCGTCTGACTGGGAGGATTCGGTTGAAGAAAGTGGAAAGTCGAGCGTGGATGACAAGTTCAACTTCCAGCGTGTCGACTCCAAGGTCAACCTTACCTCTCGGCGATCGCTCATCACCCTGATGCTGCACAACAACACCCGGGCGCAGAAGCTTGGCAACATCGCCTCGCAATCTACTTCGGCTATCCCGCGTGCCCGTACCCAGCTCAACGGACCTTCTATGGTCCCTTCGCCGAACGACTCGGACGAAGCGCCATTGATGATGAGAGGCAAGCGTGCTCCTCCTATGCGTCCCATCAACGAGATTCCTAGGTCTGCTGCCCAGCCCATCAACGCGGTTGCTACCGGCTTCCACCACCAAGCTTGCCTGTCTCCTCGTACCACGCGGCGTAACATGCTTGCCACCGAGCTGACCGAGTCCCTTCGCCGTAACCTGCTCTGGGAGAGATCTCACAAGAACTCGACGGCCAGTGCGGTGCTCAAGCGTCGCCACACTTCTCAGGATGTTGCCAACCTTAAGCAGTATCCGGAGCGTCCCTGCATGAAGGACGACAACGACAAGGAGCGTTGGGACCAATACTTTAAGAAAAACGCCTATAGCGGCTATCACGCACAGGGTTGGTAAACATTTGTTATCATCCTACATCACTTATGCACATATCTCAACACAACAAAAGATACCCTTGGGGCCCATTAACTGGGTAACCCAATTGGCAGACCGGTTCGGCTGCCGTGTACACTTGATTCCAGCATTGGGAGCGACACACATTAACGAACTTCACTGCATGACCCGGCCGGCGTTTGATTGTTTTTTTTTATTTTTTTTATTTTCTTTGGGCTCGCGCATTGTACGCATCAGTTTGGCCTTAATATTCATGGTGGATCTGGGTCAATGGTCTTTCACGGGTGGGACAGCCTTCGGGATTACTGGCTGGCGTGAAACGGCCGATGTTTACAATGATGGCATCACTGCCCTGGGTTCATCAAACGGAATTGGAGGGGGGGATGGGGATAGGCGGGGCTACTTATTATCATGCATCGGTTGCGGGCTTCTGAAATCAAATTTTCTTTTTCTCTTTTCTCATCTGGCAACATTGAACGGCGTTTCTACTTTCTCTTTCAACACATGATACCAAAGTCCTTGCATTTGCCGGGGTGTTTCTGTCCTTCGCGGTCCCATGCAAAATGCAGACCGCTTCTCACAAAACTTCTTACCTTTCACATGTTTCACACTAGTGACCTTTCTCTGTGACAGGCCTTCTTCTCGCATGGATGGGGGGTGGGAAAAACAAAAACAAAACAGCTGCTGGCTGCGTGTACGATAGTTTTTACTTCTGAAAGGGCTGATCGGTCAGGGCGCCGCGCTACGCTACGGACAAATCCGTCCGCGTGGTTCGGCCTTCCGCCCAATCTTTTCTTGACAGCAGAGCAGGCTAGCGTCTAGCGGAATGCAGGTTGCGAGAAGGAAAACAAAAAAAGGAGAAAGCGAGCGAGCGAGCGAGCGAGCAAACCAAAACGCGAAAAACGCGAATTTTCTACACAAAGTTCAAGTGTCTTCACAAAACGGATAGTGATATTTCATAATGGCGGCTGGGTGACGGAAGGACAAAACAAAACGGCGGCGGCGACGGATGCCATAAGCACTCGGAAACAGCATACTTATTGTCAGCCAAAATCGATTGCAAAAGGACTCGGATTCACCAAATTTACTATTGCATCTTTACATGTGACTGCCGCTTGGATTGACTGAGGCTGTATTTGGAGTGGGTGAGGTGTGATGTCGAGGTGTTTGACTCTAGAGCCTCAATAATTTACTCAACTGTAACACAAGCCAGGGCACAGGGGCAGAGGAAACGGATTTGCATGGATCATTGGCATCATGTTACTTTACGTACTAAGGTACCTACCTACCTAATGATAATCGCTAATTTTTGGGGGGCTGCCGAATATCCATCCATCCATCTTCAAACTATTAGAAACCATTTCTTGCTCAATTCCCACCTCGCATGATGGGATCAACAAGATTGACATTTCTTCAGTCTTGAAAAAAAAAAGTTCTTCGATCTTTAATGCGGGGGAAAAGTGGGAAAAGTGAAGAGAGATCTTCCCCCTTCACTAAAAACGTGGCACATTTCAGTTTTCCATCCCAAGACGGAGCGTGGATGAGCGTTGGGAGCCAAGGTAACCCGATCTTTCTATCCGATATTCTCCGGGTCTTTTCGGGGCTCCAAGTTGCTTTTACCCAGGTTTTACCCCATTGATTTTCAGTCATGAGCAGAAAAAAATTCCCCAGAATCCCAGATGGGATCTTCATCCCCTTTTACGTATTCTCGGTACATAGTGTGTCGCTGCTTGGCCTTTTTGTCTCAATTACCCCACGGGGTTTAATCGGTTCTGGGGAAGAAAGAAAAGACGTTTTGATGCTCATGTGGAGGACGACGAAGAATGACCGGCCCGGAGACAGGGCAGAAGGGTGCAGTCACTCATGTCCAAGGATACAAGGGAGAGCGGGCGGACCTGAGGTTCGGCGGGCGGGGGG
>HF970626.1:15612-26038 GCA_000604205.2 Neurospora africana FGSC 1740
GGCGGCGGTGTGGTCTCTCCCCCTACAGGAAGTGCCTCAACGCGGGCTGGCCGTCTGGCAGAGCTTTTCCGTCCCCCGTACGAGTTGATGGCACATCTTACCTGGGACGAGGCGCGTGACGAGGGCAAGGAGTTGAAGAAGTGGATCATGGTTAATCTCCAGGATATGTCTGATTTCAACTGCCAGGCCCTCAACCGAGACATTTGGAAGGATGAGCCGATCAAGGAGCTCGTTAAGCACAACTTTGTCTTTTTGCAGTACGACAAGGCCGACCGCTCGGCCGAGCAGTATATCTCGTTTTACCTCCCGAACCAGACACACGAAAACCCCCAGAACTATCCTCATGTTTCGATTATCGATCCCCGCACAGGCGAGCAGGTCAAGGTGTGGAGCGGCGTTCCGTTCCCCAGGCCGCTGGAGTTCCATGCCCAGTTGGCCGAGTTCCTGGACAGGTACAGCTTGGAGGCCCACGCTAAGAACCCCGTCCTCAAGACGAAGCAGCCCAAGCAGGTGGTGGATGTGGACAGGATGACGGAGGAGGAGATGCTCGAGATGGCACTGCGCAACAGTCTCGAGAACGGAGGCAATGGCAGCTCTTCGGCACCCAAGGTCCACGACCCTGATGCGCTTACCAGACCGACAGACTCCACCAAGTGCAAGGAGCGAGCCGACGAAGAGTCTGCCCAGGCGGCTCCCGAGCCCGAAGCCGAGGCTCCCTCCACCGAGAACTCTGTTTTCGCCCAGATCGCCTCGGACCGACCGCATGTCGAACCCCCGATTGACCCGGCCACCGTGACGAGACTGCAGGTTCGCAACCCCCCGCAGCGCATCATTCGCAGATTTAGACTTGATGAACCCGTTCGACGTATCTACGAGTGGCTCAAGGCCGAGCCCCTGCCGGGCAAGGAGGGACTCGAGTTCGAGCTCAAGTCGATGCCTGGAGGCATCAACCTGCTTGATGTTATTGATCAGACGATCAAAGAGGCTGGCCTGGCTAATGGCACTGTCATGGTGGAGTTTATTGAGGAATAGGATAGTCATCAGCCTGTTGACGAACTCACAAGAAGATGGGTAGGCCTGGGTGGCTGGATGACTAGAGGCGGCTTTATTTCTAGACGGGTTATTATACCTTTTTGACAATCCAAGGAAGGATATATTGTTTGTTTCCGCACAGCGTGGAATTGGCGTCACAGGGAGGACATCTGGAGGGTACAATATTGGGAGGACAGTCTCACAGCTGAAGTGGACAGAAAGAGGACAGAAGGAAACAAGGCGCATCATGGATCATCACATTGGCTTTCAGTATCTTCTTGCTTTGATTACCCAGTATCGTTACACAAATTTACGGTAAACGCAAAACAATAGATGACTCAAGGTACTACTTCCACTTCTTCTCGTCTGAAAGGCCTTTCGCTGTTACCAGACGTCATCCATCACCAGTCATCCAGCATCTGCTGTGATGGCTGCCCCCGTGGTGGTGAGGAATGCTCGTGCACGGTTACCCCACAAAAGACACACAAGGTGGAAGCTGCAAGCCTGCAACTGGTACCCTCTATTAGTGCATGCATGTCGTTGACCCCCCCGCATGTGAATGTTTGCACGTTCGTTAACATGGCCCTCATGTTGTGGCCTACAAGAAGATAAGAAAGAACACGAGAAAGAAGATATTGAACTTGGGAATACTCCAACATGTGCTTTGTAGATTTTGACACTCACGGTGCCATCGCGTCCGAACATCTCAAGCGGTGGTGCTGCTAATTTAAGCAGCAAAGGTACCTAGAGGTACCTAACAGGCCTGCCCCACGAATGAGACCCCGCTCCCAGGTCCTCAACTCCCATCCCTTCCCGGTTTCTAGACTTTTAAGATATTTCAGTCGATTGACGAATGGGAGGAATGCTCAGTCCGTGTAACATGGAAGAAATCGAGCATTTTGGCTTTGGTCTGCTGATTCGTGAGCTACCGCACCTTCAGCAGGGCACAGCACTAGGTTACGGCGCGCTACAGGTACCTGCTGGTAAACCAGCGCTGGGCACAGTGCGCGTGGGGAGGGATCCATTCTCCAACATCGAGCGGGCTGGGATCCCGCCATTTCTTAGGTAACCTTCTCCGGGTCCCCTGCCAACCACCAACCTGCCTCCAACTTCCAGTGTAAACATCGGACACCACCTCCTTCCAAGTCCCACAATCGTTCTGATCAAACCTTCCTCACATTTCCGCTTGTGCCCTCCAACCTCCAGAATCCCTCTTCTCCAGCAACCGACTCGCGCAAGTCCCCAGACTGCTTCGCGACACTCGTCCTTCCAATTGTGCGGTCAGCGGGGCTGACAATTGTTCGAGCTTCCCCTTGCTCCTCCGTCCCGGCTGCCACCTACAGACCAGAATACTAGTCACCGTTCGCTCCCGCCCTTGATCGCCCTCTCCCTTGTAGCCTTACAACCTGCGCTTCTCGTCGCGCATTTTGCCCATTGCAACAATCCTCTGTGACCTTCGAACGAAATCCCACGAGGAGATCCGACCCAATTGGCGCACTGTCGTGTCCCAGGCAAATCAACCCAACCCATGCGACCCTCGTTCGCCTGCACTACCGTCTGAATAGAGCCACCTCCTCCCCCCCCACGCGCGATCCAAGTTACGTACGCCATGGCCGACCGCGAATATGACGAGCACGAGGGATCCCTGGACCCCGAACTCCTATACACCAAGGAATTCTGTATAGGTTGGTTCACCGAGCGTCCAATACGGCCATAGTCCTCGGCGCCATTCAAGCGGCGGTTGCTGACCAGTAGAGTAGGTGGAGGCAGTTTCGGCAAGGTCTACAAAGGGTACCGTACCTATCCCACGTCTCTCCATGTGCTTGATGCTAATCTGTCTACTCAAAATCCAGTGTCGACAAACGGAGTGGCCAGGCAGTAGCCATCAAGGTTATCGATATTGAAAGCGCCGAGGACGAAGTAGAAGACATCATCCAGGAGATCGCCATCCTTTCCGAGCTACAGTCGCCCTACGTCACCAAATACTATGGTTCTTATGCCAAAGGCGCCGAGCTATGGATCGTCATGGAGTTTTGTTCGGGGGGTAGCTGTGCCGATTTGATGAAGCCAGGCCTGATTGGGGAAGACTATATCGCCATCATCGTTCGTGAACTGCTGCTGGGGCTGGACTATCTGCACCAAGACAAGAAACTACACCGCGATGTCAAGGGTAAGGGCAACAACTGGCAAACATACATGTCCCGTCGAACAGCTTGCTAACCTCTAGTAGCTGCCAACATCCTCCTAGCTGCTAATGGCCAGGTCAAGCTAGCTGATTTTGGTGTCTCCGGTCAGCTATCCGCGACCATGACCAAAAAAAACACATTTGTCGGCACCCCATTCTGGATGGCCCCCGAGGTAATCAAGCAAAGCGGTTACGATCACAAGGCCGATATCTGGTCGTTGGGTATCACGGCCCTTGAGCTCGCCAAGGGAGAGCCACCCTATGCCGATATCCATCCCATGAAGGTGCTATTCCTGATTCCCAAGAACCCGCCCCCACGCCTGGAAGGCAACTTCAGCAAAGGATTCAAGGAGTTCATTGAGTTGTGCTTGCAGCGTGACCCCAAGGAAAGGCCCACGGCAAGAGAACTTCTCAAGCATCCCTTCATCCGGCGGGCAAAGAAGACGAGCTACCTGACGGAGCTCATCGAGCGTTACAACCGGTGGGCAGCTATGCACAAGCAGGATGACGAAGAGTACCATGAGCCAGAGGAGAACAACTATGTTGAGCAACGGAAGCATATCAATGAGGACATGTGGGACTTTGGCACAGTGCGGCTGGTTAGTGACCGCGGCGGTGTTGTTCATAGGCCCGGCATGTTGAACCCGATGGACGAGTCGACACTTAATGCGAGATCTACGAGAGCTAATGAGAGCGCGGATAACCGGGACGACTGGAGGAGGGAATCTAACCAAGCTACATCCAAACTTGCAGTTGATCCCAGTGGGACAGGCACAGCGAGGCAAGCATCACCTGCGAGGAAACCTGTAGGAACACCAAGCACCGCACTGCCACCTCCAACCAGAGTCCCTCTGCCTAGTTCACCTGTTAAGCAGCAGATACAACAACTAGAGCAACAGCAACACCAAGCGAGGGAGTCCGCGACGCCTCGCACCTCACTAGCCAGACCGGTATCACATGTACCATTAGGCAGTTCTCCAGACTATGATCGTGTGCTTCAGGAACAGTTACGACGGGATATCGGGGGTATGAACCTCGGACCGGCCATCCAGAACAGCACGCAGCCACAACCAACACTCTCTCCACCGCAGTACAACCAACAACCTACGTCTGCATCGTCGAGAACCTCTGCTGGACCCATGAAGTTGCCTGAGATACCCCCATACAGAGGACAACAGCAACAGCAACAGCCACTCCAAAAACTTACTAACCAGCAAATAAATCAGCAAGCACCAAACACAAGCAAGTCCTTCCAGCAACAGCCACAACCCCCCCTCTATCATCAACCTTCGCGTGAATCACTTTACCGGCAGCAACAGCAGCAACAACCACAGCTAAATCATCAGCCTTCGCGCGAGCAAGTGCACCAGCAGCATCAGAGACAGCAGTCACAGCCGTCCATGCTCTATCATCAGCCCTCGCGCGAGTCATTGTATCAACAGCCGCAGCAGCAACAACAGCATCAGCGACGAGATTCACAGTATCAACAGTCCTCTGGACAGTATCAACCAAACCGGTCTAGCTATCACCAGGGCCAAGGTCTGAGTCCCCTAACATCCAAGGAGATGCCACGGTCGTCACCATCAGGGAACCGCATAGTCTCCACCTCATCCAACTATGGCGGAGCCAGTACACCGTCCTCGTCATCAACGTCACTGGCGTTCCCTTCGCCTGATCCGCCGAGTCCCAGCGGCGAGTTGGACGCCCTCAACGACGTGATTTTCCCTGCACTAGAGGAGGCGCTCAAACGTCGACAGATAATGCTGCAGCAGACGTACCGACCGGAACCTGGATATGCTCCAGCCCCGCCGACTCCCAAGCAGCAGCGCGCTGAAGCGGCCAACGAGAAGATACGCAAGTTGGTGTACAAGCTGGCACATGTGTGCAAGGAGATCGATCACTTCGACAAGGCGGAGCCGGTGGGGATGGGCAAGGACGTCGGTGGGTTCTTGGAGGGACTGTTGGAGGAGATCTTGGTGAGGGTCGAGCCGCTTGATGTTTTGGGGGAGGATGGGCATGGTGGTTAGTGAGATGATACGCGAGGGTTAGGGGTGAAGACAGGGTGGCGGGCATGTTTCTGGAGTGAAAATAGAACTTAATGTACGACCGTTAACGATTACTATGATGTGTTTTATGATCATTAGCATTGGATTGGGATAGGGAAAACCAAGGTTTTGGTTCCAAGCCTTATTACTTACTGTTACCTTACTATGAGCATCCGTTATGATAGGTGTTTTGAATAGATTACAGTACTTCTCGTATCTGGGAATGGAAGAGGGAAAATGACATGGAAATCTCATCATGACAGCAGAGGCATATTCAAGGGTTTCCTCGTCTACATAGTATGAAGTCTATATCGGGCTCAACGAAGTCTCGTAAGACACTCAACACATGGATTCATGTTGTCAGGTCTCAGGCTTGTTATACGCTGTCAGTCACTCTTGTCTTATCTTTCGGGACCGGATCTACCAATGTTTCTATTTTCCGGACTGCATGTGGAGATCACATGAACTGGAGGTCTACATTTACTAGCTAGAGGTAATGACCTGTTCAGTGCTCATTGAGTATCGGATGTTGAACTGATGCAATCCCAGTGTCATGGGGCAAGATACCCGCAAACCAGCATCTCGTTCGCCATCTTGTATCCCCATGAGAGGCCACTCAAATATCAGCAGCCGCCTGGGCTATCCAAGAGTTCATCAGGGTCAGGGTAGTGCAGGTGTAAAATGGCATTTTTGGACCACTTATCTAATGCCACCGGGAATTTTTCTTTTTTGACGTGATGGTTACACTTGAAGGGTCGCATCAGCTGTCACAAACGTAGGTACCCTCACACTGATGAACATCACGGATAGGTGGTGTAACCTGCGTGTGAATCGAAGCACTCCTAGGCTAGAGAAGTCGGATGCGGATCCAGTTCCGGGACATGTCGTTGTCTAAGGAAGGCGCGCTTGCTACCTAGGTACCTACAACTTAGGTCTAGAAAAGGAACAATGCCATGATCTAGTACAATAATTACCCATCGAACATTGCCCAATTTTACCCAGATGTTAACGTTACTTACTTGAGCCTCTTCCTCCATTCCCAACCACTCTACCAACAAACCATCCATTCTACGTCGTATAAAGCGAAACGTGACCTCCACCAGAATAACGTCAGCATCGCGGCCACTCCCAGAATTCTGTTGGCTACAGGATACGAGATTTGCTAGTTCATGTTCACATTATTAGTTCCGATTGTTGGACTGTTGGTTGTCTTTGCCACAATCTCACTGCCGTCAGCGTACCGCCTTCCCGTCCGCAGCTGCGCAGCACGATACGATCGTATCGTACTTGCCTATATCGGCCCACCTACGATACTACCCCGGTGACGGCACATCCGCACCGATACCTCTACCGTTTTCGTTGCAGTCTTCCATCTTGCACTTTGGGGCCGAGCTGACACGGAACACTTGATGGGAGTTGTGGGAAATAGGGACTACGATAGTACCGTGCCGAGCAATCAATCCGATCCCAGAAACCCCAGGAGTGTGGACTGGAATAGATTGTGGTGCGATACGAGGACTGAACCCTAGAGGTACCGTTCCGATGATGGATGATATAACTGCCCGGCTACTCCCCATCTTTAAGGAATCCAAAAACCTCGAGTTCTACAAGCACAGAGCAACACCTACCTTACCTGCCTGCCTAGTATACCACTACTCTCCAGTTTTCTTACCTTAAACATCACCTCACCTTCTCTCAAATCCACACCAGCAACCCAACAACTCCCCCACCCTTCCAAAATGACGACCTCAACAACCAGTAGACGCTCCGTCCTCCTCACCGGCCTCTTCCTCCTCCTCCGTTCCGCCACTGCCTCCCCCGTACCTTCCGGGCCCGTCGTCTCAATCCAGCAATCCGCCAACACAGACCACGCCACCGCCTCCTTCCTCACCGACGACAACCTCCCCGCCGGCTGCACCAACACCTCCCTCCACGGTCTCCAATGGACCGTCAGCGACTTCCACTACTCCTCCTCGGTGACGTACTCGACGCCCTCGCACCGCATCAACAGCGCCACGGCCAGCTTCAACCTCACCAGCAACGCGCTGCCGGAGCTGAACGTGTACTGCGATGCTTACAGCCTTGATTATGCGCTTCCGTTTTATGGGCAGATGGTGTATGATTGCCGCACCGTGGTGAATTCGACAAGCGGTGCAAGTGAGGGAAGTGAAGTGTCGGGACAGTTCAAGACGCAGTTTCGGTATTGGGAGAACGGTCAGACTGTGGAGGTGAGGCAGACTTGGGAGTGTAATGATTTGGAGGGGCCGGGGGATGTGTAAGTTCTAGCAGCTCCCTCATCTTTTTGCTGCCAGATCTCAGCTTGGTATCAGTAGTAGAACGTCAGCTAACATCAACGACTTCCCTAGTGCCATCTTTTCCGCCAACGGTACCTCTGCCGAGCAGACAGCCAACTGCACCTTCTCGGAACACCAGACGCCTCCCGCCGAGTGGAAGAACGGCGAAATCTACTACTGGAACGTCCGGGCTTGCACTCTGCCCGAGTTCTCGTTTGCGCCATCGGAGCTTCAAGTGTTTGCGTAAGGAAAGGACGCCGCCGCCGATACGGAAATGACACTATGGGAACGGAGGTATGCGGACGAACAAGGAGAAGAGGAGTCAGTAACGGCCTTTGACGGCAATAATGATGGGGACGGCATTTATGACGGGGACGGATACGGATACGGATGCGGGAACGGGCAGTTGCAGACTGGCTGGGTGGTGACGGGTGGCTGATGATGACTCTGCTCGATTAATGGGTGGTTGATAGACCTTCGGGGGTCAACATCTGGAGATATCTGCTGCGAGCTTGATGATAGTATTAATGGTAATATGGAACCTTGACTCGGCCATGGATTTCAACGCTCGACCCTGGTAGTGTCGTGTCGTTAAAAACGATACCATTTTTTGAAAACTGTAGCCAGCAAGAGTCCACTTGGTAGTACTCAACAAGACTCCGGAGAGGCACCAAGAAGAGTCCCATTCCCAAAGTCCGGTCGCAACGGCATCATCAAAAAGGGGGCCAAATGAACCATTCTTCCTGGCGAGAGTGTCTCTTCACGATCCAAACGGAGAATGCTCCAGATGTCATGACATCCTGGGGTCGGCTTTCGTTTGACTCTGCGCTTGACTTGACCGATGTCATGGCCAGTGATTGGTTCTGCTCCAGAAAAGAACCCTTCAAGCTGGAGGTGTGGCCTCAGAAGTATGGGTATATTCGTGGTGGTCTTGCTGGTTACCAAATGGACTGCTGCTGGCTACCGTTTTCGAGAATCAATAATGGCTGACAACAACGACCTCCTGTTGATGACAGGCCATCGAAAAAGGTGTCAACAGAATGTCAACAGTGGGAAGGTGCAGTGTGCGAATAGTGGGGAGAGTATTTATACCTGGAGTTTTGGTGCAGGACAGTAACTTTGCTTTTTCCTTATCAACCACCCACCCACCAACTTCCCCTCGAGAGAATTCTCCACAGCCAACCATCGATGCATGCCTGGGAGATCGGCATACCGTATAAACTTGGGGCGTTCGTTTCAGCTACCAAGGAAATCAGGCATAGTCTGTAAGCATATGGCACTTCAAGACGGTGATTTTGAATGTCCCCTCCATCCAACGCCCTTAAAAAGACGGGGAAAAAGACAGGGCACCAGAAGAATCGAATTTGCAGTGCTCCGGGGTGGCAACATGTCCCCCCCCCTCGACCATCTTTTGCGGCCCGAAAATGTGCATATTCGGATATACATATGTCTGATTATGCCTGATTTCCCAGTTAGCTGAAAATCAATGCCCCGAGTTTATACGGTACGGCCAGGTGACGAAAAGGCGGGGTTGGCTGTTGAGCGGAACTGCATGTTGCAATGTGGCAGTGTTCGTTGGTTGCCTTTACGCCTTCTCCTCGGATAAGATTTGAATCATTCTCTTCAAACCCCTCATCCGACCGTTGTTCCAGTCTTCATTGCGCTTTTGTGGTTTCGACAGACTCACTTCTCTGGGGATCAAATTCATTTCGCCTTCCTTGAAAAGAACCCCTCATCTGAACCTCTAACTTTCTTAAGGGAGAAACACTCAGAAAACATGACAAACCTCAAGTCGACCGCTGATCCGTAAGTAGAGACAAGCATGAATCAATTGATCAGGAAACCAAACTCGGAACTTTCAACTGACCTATCTGCGTCAAGGCCCCCTTACTACCCCCCTTCCATCGCCCTCGAGGTCGCCGAAAACTTCCTCTCCGAAACCTCGTCCCTCCAAAGTCAACTTGCCCCGCTCAGCCGAGTCCTCGGGCACGAAGTCATTGTCGAAGCCGACTGGCAGCGTCTCCTGGATGAGTTTGGTGAACAACAAGGACCCACACTCGTTGGAGCGGCCCGCGATATCGTGGTAGCATGGTGCATTGAGCTGCGTTTGATTCTTGTTCACCCGGAGAGCGATGATTGGTTGACTAAGCTTTTCACCCGCCTGGGCGAAGCCAATGGAAAGCTGAGGGTCATGTTGGACGTGTGGGAGAATAATCATCTGGGTACGAGTTGGTCGGATGAGAGAAATAGTTTCTTCGTACACTTACCAAAACATTTTCTATTTATAAGGAGGGCGTTGAACAGGGGAACGAGTATAATTCGCGAGGAGCTCAAGAAGGGTTTGCTGTCGTGCTTCGCGGCGACTGCAAAGGATAAGGAGAACTCGAAACCCGAGCCGAGAAAGGGAGCGTGGACGGGATCGGCGACGGAGACGACGGAGTTTAGTGTGCGGGACGAGAAGTCGGGAGGAGAGAGGTCAAGCGCTGCGGCCGTGCCAACCGATGCGGCCGGAGCTGAGACGAACTCGATGACAACCACGACCTCGTCCGCGTCCTCTACCCTGTTCCCTACTGTCGCCTCCCTTCCGTCGCTCGCCGAAATCTGCTCGAAGCCGCCCTACCATATCACCATCCAGGACACCTCACAGCCTGGTTGGATCAGCATTCATGGGAGCCACGGCGCTTCGCTGAAGCTCATTGACCAGTACATCAGCAAATGGACCCCAGACGTGGTCATGGAGAGCGAGGATAAACCGCCGACCATTAATGCCGTGATGAATGGGGCGTTGAGCACGCTGACGGTCAGGAAAATGGTCCAAAGAGCGATGGCAAAGAGGCCGCAGTCAGTGACGGTGCCGATGGTGTTGGCGA
>HF970626.1:44687-56116 GCA_000604205.2 Neurospora africana FGSC 1740
TTCGGCGGTACAGCAACCGCAGGTTCATGGACTCGCGAGGGTGTACGTGCCGAATCATAGGGCACTATTCCAACACGTCCATCTGCGTCACCCGGATATGTCAAGAGCGGAGCTTCAGAGAGAAGTAGAGCGCATGTGGAGATGGTGGGCGAGGGCGATTGCGCCTATCCAGTGCTTTGGTGAAATCCACCAGCCTTATGCGAACGACTTTCAAGACTTCTTTGTGGATTGCCAGATGTGGCAGAAGTACAGTAAGTGGCTCCATGAACAGACAGCAAGGAAACACAACAGAAATTTGAAGATTCGCTGATAGCTAACCTGACGTTTTTCTCAGTTTGTGTTGACGACTCGGGCTGCACTGCTGAGGAGCTTAGGCTCCGTTTGATTGCCTTTGAGAACGAAAACCGGTACCTCGCAAGGAACATCGAGAGGTTGCACAGGGAAATCGAGGGGCACGAACAGGCCTTGGCTGAGAAAGATGCCATTGCGACTGCATACAACGACGTCATCAATGGGCTGAAGG
Source organism: Neurospora africana FGSC 1740 (assembly GCA_000604205.2). Classification (NCBI taxonomy): domain Eukaryota; kingdom Fungi; phylum Ascomycota; class Sordariomycetes; order Sordariales; family Sordariaceae; genus Neurospora; species Neurospora africana. The sequence continues at coordinate 45,211 of HF970626.1, forward strand.
ACGAGGTCAAGCAAGCCGAAATTGTCAAGGAAGTCACGGAGCAGACGATGGCGAGCAAGATTGCGGCTTTGGAAGCCACGCTGAGGCAGGTTAAAGAGGAAAGTGCCGCCCAGCTAAAGGCCGAAATCGCGCACCAGCAAGCTCTAGCAGCTGAACTGAAGAAGTTCAAAGACAACAGTGCTGCGGAGAAAGCCAAACTCTCCAACAAGATCACGAACCTAGAGGCACAGAACGAGCAACTGCTCAACAAGAAAGTCAAAGACCAGGGGCAGGTCACAGCCCCGATGCTCAAGTTTGCATCAATCGACGAGATCCTCGCCAAAGCCGAGGCACAACAAAGCACGCGAGTGCACAAGCTCAAGGAGACGGAAGAGGTCGAGATTCAAGACGAGGGCAATTCCGGCGCCGAAGAAACTTCTGGATCCGACAAGATGACATATGCCGAGCTCGAGCTTGAGTGCCGCCGGCTGAGCGACCTTGTCAATCGCCACAACTTGGAGACGGGTCAGCTCCACGTTAGATCCCAAAACCTTGCGCGTCGTACCAGAGAAGTCGAGGAGAAGGGCCGTGAGCTGGAAGCCAAGGAAGAGGGCATGAAAAAGGGCCTTGCGGCCATCCTTACCAAGGCAAAGCACGTGAGCCGTGTGGGAAAGGTGGTTCGTGAGCTGGTAAAGGAGGGCAGTGTCCCGGCGGCGAGCGACCTGCTCGTGAACATGCTGGAGGATTTGAAGCAAGTTGTGAACAAGTTTGACGAGGACGTGGGTCAGGGTGGCCAGGGCTCCAACGCGGGAGTGGGAGCTGATGGAGGGCCGAGGGAGGATGCTTACAATGCTTGAGCGTAGGACTTCTGGTCTGCCTCTTTTATACTAGAGGTAGTCCAGGTCTTTCGTCGTTTCTGATAGACCTTCTCACGAATGTTAGAGGCGTCTACTAGCTCAGAGCATGCTGAATTCAGACTGATCCAGATGTTTCCACCCTACGCAACTACATATCATCAAAGTGAATACCTCTATGCTCAATGACAATCATTTACCCTAGGTAATAGACGTAAGTTTGAAGAAGATAAAACTTCTAATCGACTTTCTTGTAAGAGGTCGGGCATAATCTGAACAGGAAGGTTACTTAGTCGGACTTAGTCAGGTTCGATTTGACAAGTGCGAATAATGTTAAAAGACTATAGGTAGGTACCTTTATATAAGGACGGGAGCTTTCCCAAAACTGAACCAGGAGATCCAGAACTTCTACCATTCACATTATGAATCAACCAAGTTCATCACCAAATCTGCCTTTATCACCAAGATCCTGTGCCCGACTTCTAACATTGTTTCTTGTGGAAACCTGCCCGCACCCTGCGATTTCTTACACGTACCCTGTACACCTCTACTTTCGAGACTTTTCGCAATCATTTACCACAACGATTGGATATCCCACACTCCAAGTCTCCAACCCCAATGCTTTTTCTTTTCCAAATGTGTTGGGCTGTGGGCTGAAATTGAGTGAAAAACTCCGGGGGCTTGTGGGATATACGGTACGTGCTGGAAATAGTAGGGTGTCGAAGTGAAACGAGTGATCACGAGGGTAAACGAGGATGGTGGTGAACTTGTTAATTGAAGAAGAAGAAGACGAAGGGAGCAAAGAAGGGGAAATCCTTCAATGAATGTACACAGAGGTAACTACCTGTATTATCAGATACGAGTACATCCATGTGTGGATCGAAAATGTAACTTGCTCAACATAGTTGTAGGGTGCGGGTACCTACCTTAAGTTTCCCGTTCTGCTTGGAATGTATGTAGAGTGCGGGTAGGGTTTCTCTTTAAGCAGTACATAGTCGTTAATATAAAGTTTCTACAAAGTTTCATACGTACCTCTAGTGTGTGTCGAAGTGAACGAAGTGGATATCGACAGGAGGGTACAAGAGATGTAAGGATGGCAGCAAACTTGAACTTGTTAACTGAAGGGGGAAGGATAAAGGGGCAAGACAAAGGTGAGGGGACCCTCGATATGTAGTCTACACGGTGATTAATGTGCGGATCTATAAAATGCTAAGATGGTTAACTACCTAGCTCAACGGAGTTTTGGTATACAAGTACCGTACCGTAGGTTTTTTCTATTCGTAAAGTGTTAGCAAAGTTGCTTTCTTTACCTTGTTTTACCTTAAGGTACAACATACGGAAAACAAGTTCTTCGAATGTAGCAGCTGTTATTGCTACTATCTTTACCTCTTGCTTAGATCTTGCACTCAAAAGTCAGAGTCTCGCATGCACGTTAAAGACAAAAAATTTCCATAGAGGAAGTCTGTCCAAATTCCATGATCCATCCCTACCGCACTTACGTATGTTATTACAGCATTAAAAAAACTATACTTATAAGGCTATGACACTCCATCATTCTCCCGCATTAAGGCCTCCAGTAGTTACCTGTTACCCCATGGTCCCTTCAGTCAAGCACGCCAACCTATCCATGACCTCTTTCACGGCGTTATCCAGCTCGGACACGGCATGCCAAAGCATCGGAAGTGCCGAAACCACGCCTGCCCCTGCATTCGATTGCCCTTCAAAGTTGATCCGGATAACCTCACAAGTCATACTGACCGCCTTTGCCTTTTTGCTCAAGCCATTGTTGACAGCGTCTCGAAGAGCTGCCAACTCCTCCGTTGCGTCGGGCCTTGTAGTTACTACCGCCAGGTCATTCCCGTCGGTTTCGGCAAAAGCGTATTGACGGCATTCCTCTTCGAGTTCAGCAATCTTATGTGATAATTCCTCCACTTGTTTTTCGGCTGCACTACTTCGGTCATCCAATTCCAAAGTTGCTTGTAGTTGACTTTCAATGATGGCAATACGCTTCTGGTGACCAAGGCATTCCTGTTCGAGTCTGGTGGCCTCCTTGTTGTAGCGGCGGCGATCCTCTTCCAGATTGTTGACCTGCACTTTGTAGCGGTCGCATTCCTTCTTGAGCTTCGTAATCTGGTCGAACGCTTGTTTTTTTGCGGCAGCAGTTTCAGTCTGTTCCTTCCGGAGATGGTCATTTTGTTGTTGCAGCTCCCTTACTTCCATGGATGATTGCTCCAGTTCGGCGGTACGAGCTCTTTTGGCTAAGCCCAACAGGCCGTTAAGAGTAGAGATCTCTCTGTCCATAGGTTCCCGTGCTCTTTCGAGTTCGTTGACTCTCTTGACGGCATCCTCTAGTTTGACGCTGACCTTATGAGATTCCTCAGTCTTGATAACCAACTGTCTCTCAACTGTTGCCACCTGTTCCTGAGAATAATTTCCGAGACCTTCCCAACATTTTTCAAGCTCGTTGATTCTCTTGACGGCATCCTCTAGTTTGATATTGGCCTCATAAGCTTCCTCGGTCTTGGTGGCTAACTGTTTCTTAGCTCTTGCTAGCTGCTTCTGAGTTCGTTCCACTGAGTCAATAGCTGCCTCTACTTGGCGTTCAATGGTGGCAACTTGCTTCTGGTAGCTAAGGCATTCCTGTTCGAACTTAGTGGCCCGCTCTTTGTAGATGTAGGATTCCTTCTTGAGCTCGGAAATTTGGTCGAATGCATTTTTCGTGTCAGCAGTCATTTTCTCCTTCAGCCGATCACACTCTTTCTCGAGCTCTCTGATTTGCTTTGACGCTTGTTCCAATCTGGCGGCAAAATCCGCTTTGGTAATGGCTTCCTCATCTAACTGGGTTTTACAGGTGGATAACTGCTTCCCCAAGCTTTTGCACTCTTCCTCGAGTTCCGTAACTCTCTTGGCGGCAGCTTTCTCTTTGACCTCGGCTTCACGAGCTTTCTTGGCCTGAGTGGTTAACTGTCCTTTGGCTGTGGCCACCTGTTCTTCCAGCTTTTCACGTTCTTCTTCGATTTTGGCAACCCTTCGAGTTGAGACCTCTCTCTCGGCATTACGGGCTTCTTCGACTTTTGCGGCCAACTCGCTCTGTATGGTATCGATCTGTTTCCTCAACCGACCACACTCCTTTGACACCTCGCTGACCTTGTTGGTTGCGGCCTGTTGCTCAAACTTGCGTTCGTTTCGTATGGCAGTTAGCTGTCCCTTCAGCTGCTTACATTCTTCTTTCAGCTCCTGAAGTTCCTTGGTAGCAGCCTCTCTGTCCAAGTCGGCAACGCGGGCTTCCTCGGCTTTCGCCGTCAGTTCATGTTTAGCGATGTACAGTTGGTCCTCCAACCGATCGTGTTTTTCTTGAAGAACCTTCAACTTTTCTTGCTGGTCATGATAGCGATCCTTCCATTTCTTCCATTTGTTCAATGCATCGCGGTGATTGTTATCCGTCTGCTTGTTATCGTCTCTCAGGAAGCTATACTCGGCCTCCAGCTTTGCAATCCTCTCCGTTGCGGCTTGTCGATCAGCAACCCGGTTTTTCTCAACCTCTGCCAACTGTCTCTTCAGATTGTTGCACTCCTGCTCCAGCTCATTGGTTCTCTGACTTTCAGCTTGCTGCTTTTGAGGAGCGTGGTTCTCCGACTGGTCTCGACGATTTATCGGTTTGAACCCCTCAATTCTGATTGTTGCACTCTGTTGCTGTTGAAGATGGTGCTTCTTTGCTTCTACGGCCTCCTTTTCGTGGCTAGTGGCTAGCTTTTTGTGTTCAAAAGCTTTAGTCGCACTCTCTGCCACTGAATCTATTTGCTTATTGATGTACTCTGTCTTCTCGGAGAGTTCTTTCAACAACTCCTGAATCTTGGCTTCCAGTCTTTGGTTCTCTGCAATCAGAGAGGAGGAAGCTTGATTTGTAGCTAGGGGCAGTTCTCCTTGAGGACGACCGTGATTTGCTTCAAGCTTGGCGGCATGCTTGGTATTGGCGGCTGATTCATCGTCCAGGGTAGTCTTGACCTCACGGCTATAGGGTTGCGTGGCCATTGGATAGTCTTTCTTCGATGTATCCAGTCTCATTCCTATTGCGCTCCTTCGATAGATATATCGGGGCCCCTAACAACGGGTGACTCTTCGCGAGAGGTTTCTTGTGGCGTTTTACCGACTTGCTTCGGATCGTTGTGCTTTCGCTTCCACTTCGAGGGTATTGATACCGATGGAGTCTTCTGCTCTCAGTTCTCAAGCAGGAGAAGCGTATTTTGTACGCCGGTGTTAGCGATGGCGACTGGTGAAATAGTTCCCCGGTAGAGGTAGGTCAGCTTCCAGTTCCGTTTGTGTCGAGAAGCTTAGGTAGGTTCAGCTTTTGTTAAACACTCTGGTTGCGAGTTTGCCATGGAAGAGCGAAGAAGTTAGCAACTGGAGCCAGGAAAAAAAGGAGAAATTATCTAGCCGGGTGATTGCAAGTGTTGACTAGGTAGGTACCTTATTAATCCATAAGACTGATACTAGATGAAGGCAGATGAAACTGAACATAAAGTAAGGTACAACTAGTCAGTCAAAAAGACTGGCCAGGACCTACGAAATCTATCTGCCAAACGAACAAAGGCGGAAGTGCTGTGCTTGACACAAACGGGTAACCCACACTCCAGAGGACAGTCAGCAGTGTCAACATTAAGAGAAAATTGCTAGGTGAAAGAAAGAGCTACCTACTAAGACACATTGATGGAAAGTCACAGGTTCTAGAATGGACAAGCGTTACATGGGAGTGGAAGGGTCGAGATACGTCACTTACCTTGTAGGTACGGTACCTAGCATGGCAGGAGTTCTTTGGTTCCAGGTAGGTACACTACTGAGTGGATTTGATGAATGAGGTGGTATAAAAGTACGAAGAGAAAGAGCGTTTCCTTGCCCCTGTTGTCAGGCCTTTTGGCGGCAGGCGCTTCTACGTGTGACTTTTACCTCTTCTTGCTCTCATTTTCGAGCAATTTTGGGTGTGGAAATCGAAGTTTCGAGTGTTAGAGAATGCCTCTGCCTGTGCACTGCTAACTTCTAAGTTGTCGCTGCCTTGCGTGGGGTACTAGGTAAATGAACTATTACGTGAAGGAGATGAAGAAAGGAAGGAAGGAAGGGCGAAAAAGAGCGGTGGGAACTGCTTTTAGGGGCAACGTTTAACTCACACACCAGCGGCAGTCCGGCAGGAATAACCACCTACAATGTCAATTTCCATATCAACTCCGAACTGAAACATCGAGGGAAAAATTGACAGTTGGATTAGTCTGGCAGAAGAGAAAACCCGGGAGGAATGCCAACTCTCCAGCTAAATACCTACCCGAAAAGCGAAGACTTTGGTGGGGGACAACTTTAGAGTGGAGACAGAGCCGAAGCAAAATAAATCATTCAACCCAAATCCTTGACGCCTCGTATGCCACGACCTGCCAACTCCGACTCCTGCTTCTACCGCGAAGCACACACACACACCCATCCATGCAATCAATCTCCTACCAAAAGTCCGCTGTACGCTGGTTGCCATTCGAGTTCCACAGGTTCCGCTCCAGGCGCGCCGGCTTTAAAATTCAAATTGGTCCGAAACCCGCGTGGCAGCGTCGCTCATGTCCTCCACAGCCTCTTCCAACAACTCATAGGCCTTGACCAAAGCTTCCTCGTCCACTCTTCCGACTTTCTGGTCTAACTTGATCAATCTAGCCGCGTGTTCCACTTTTTCAGCGTTTTTGGTCAAAATGTTCGCCGCTTGCTGGGCGAGTCCCTCCACCTTGACCGCCTGCTCTGTCTCCTTGGTCTCCATCCGGTCCCATGCATTTTCTATCGCCGCCTCCTTGCGGGCAAATACAGCCTGGGCGGTGGCCTGGCTTTGCCTCAACGTGCTGTTCTCGTTCTCGAGCTCCATGATGCGGGCTCTGAGCTCCGCAATTCTCGGGTCCTCGTGGCCAGCATTGCCGCCGAGCATGTTCGGGCTGATGCCATGGCATACTAAGATAGGTTGTAGAGGTATGTATCGTTAGTACCTCTAGACAGCCTCTTGATTCATTGCCACTCGCTCTCATCTGCTAGAGTCGGTACTTACAGAACTTCCTCCACATCCGCAACTCCTTCAAAAAGTCTTCGACCCTTTGGGCACGGGTCACGTTGTCGTCACCTTCTTGAGCTCTGAAGAGCGGATCGAGAAGACCTGAGGCAACCAAAAGCTGGTAGGTATTCTTCGACATCCCACATCTCGAACTCGTCCTCGAGGTCTTCGCGAGACATGAACGGGCGTGTTGCGATAATCGCGTCGATAAGTTGGCCCGGCGCTGCATGGCTTCGTTGCGAACTTCTTGATTCATCCTGGCCTGACTCTTTCCGTGTCGTACTGGTAAATTGAGGTTGGCACTGTAGAAGAGAAGCCAAAGGGAAGGCAAATGAGAATATTTGCTTGAGTGACGGTTGATGAGTGAGTTGAAGCTAGGAGAGAAAGATGGAGTCGCGGTTAAAGTGAGAAAGATAGAGGTAATATAGTGTCCCTCCTCTCTGACTTGAGCCCCACCGAAGCTCCTATTGTTCCAAAGCTATTCAGATGGAACTTTCATGCATATTCCTCTCTCTTTTCATCTCTCTTTGCATAGAACAACCAAGCCATTTAAATCTCACTACGTCCCATTCAGCTTCGTCCCAAGTACCCTAAGCAGTGGTGTAATGGGTTGCAACTATTTTAAGGTAGGCTCAGGATATAAACGTGTCTTATTGTCTCTTTTGTGAACTTGATATGCTTGTGGTCATGAGATGGGATCAAATATGGAGAAAGCCCGGTACAGGTTGCGTTGTCTGGCCAGGGGCCAAACGCCGTAACAATACCCTAGTATACCTGTTGGTTAGATTGAAACACACAGAGAAGGGACATCCACATGAAAAGGGTTTCACGCCTAAGAGCCAGTTATAGAAGAATAGTAGAGACGCACCAGGGCCTCGATACCTAGATGTAAGTAGCGGTCTCCGGCCTGGCAACAGAGGAATATGTCTACGAGACAGTCTCCACTCTCTAGCGTGGCAAAGGACATTAGTGGAAAGTTGGAAGCGATCACAGAAGAGCCCGCAAAGGATCTTCTCCACAAGATCTTGGAGGCTGTTGAGAAGAAGCGCAAGACCAGCTAGGATGATGAGAATATGGTCTGGCTGAGGAGCACAAGGACGAGCGTTCATGCCGCTAGGCAGAACGACAAAGGTCCTAAGGACTTGATCACGGACAAGATCGCGAAGCAAATGGAGGCAAAGACGGGTCAGATCCACTAGGCAGCAAGAGTTATTTCTTTTGCGAGGCTGAGGGTGACATGTAGCAGATACTCAATATTTGTCGTCTGGTCTGGCCATCAGGTACTGTCTCAAACCTTTTTTGCAGAGTCACCAACCTGTAGGCGGAAGAGATGCAAACGCGAACCCTAAGTTGCGATGATTTAATTTTGTCTTCAAGACAGTAGGAGTTCGTCAGATGGCATAATATCTCCGTCCTTGATGAGAGGGGATTGACATATTGCTGACGACGGTGTCCAGGAGGTGTCAAATGTGATGATGTGGCCAACGGGTATGGGAAGGTTGAATCAGGCAGGTACCTTATAATACCTCTACACCCAGGCAGCGAGTCGCAACTCGTAATACGCTGTATACTGGTAGAAAGTCCACAAGAGCGAGCACTGGTCAGCCCCCATTTATCCGCTTGCCTTCCTTCCTTCCTTCCGCTGTCACTCCTGTCGTCATTGCTTTACAGCTGGCAGAAAGCCCTACCCCAGCCACAGCTCCGGGTTGACCCAGAAACCTCGACCACAAACAAGAATTCCCTTCCTTCACTTCCTTCCCCTCTTTCACCCACCGAGAAGCAACACCTCTCACCCCACATTCGCCTTTTCTCATTCCTCGCTTCTTCACCACCAGAACAGCTCGCGACTTCTTTCAGTCCGGCCTTCCTCCAAGGTCATCAGACCGTGTCTTTTTTTGTTCATACCGCGCATCAAGGGCCCGGATATTCTGCCCCTAATTGTGGGCTGGCTCAAGAAATTGCACCACGTTCGCGACGTTAACCCGCTCGAGCACCTGCGTTGAACACAACAACCCCTTTCACCTTCGAGGGGCGCGGCGTCATCGAAGATTTCAAGGTATGCAGACGTCGAAATCCAAAACCGGGCATCTTCCTCTTCAAGAAGTTCCTAGCACTCACTCCACAAAGCTGCTCTCATCGGGCCCAGCTCAGACTCAGCTTCAGAACGAGGCGCCATCGAAGATTTCAAGGTATGAAGACGCCAACAACCAACACCCCTTCTGTTCAGCAAATTCCTAACACTTATTCCACCTACAAAAGCGCTCTCATCGGGCGCGCCTGCAGTTCAAGCTCAGGACACGAACTTCCCTATGTCGTGGTGAAGAAGAGACAGACCAAGATGGAGGTCAAGAAGGATGGCATTTTCTCGTGCGTGACTACCTCGAGCCAGCAGATTCGCAAGCACTTGCGTGACATAGCCGAGATCAAGCTGAAGAGAATACAAGAGAAAAATGAGGAGATCCTGAGGGAGAAGGGCATCTACGATGGACCCGAGAAGATGGTGGAGGACGTGTACAAGGAGATCATCGATGGCAGTAGCAATTACCCTATTCACCAGCAAGCTGAGCTACTGGTTGGAGCCAGTCGCATCGGCGTTTGGGAGACGCAAAGTGAGTTTGACCTGAGATAAAATGAGGCAAGCGCTTCACGGTATTCCATTCAGTTGTGCCTGACCATTTTTGACTTGACAGTGGCCAACCCTCATTACATTTCCAGGGAAGCCGCGACGCTCTGGCCCCGCTGGGGTACCGTGTCTCCGTACCTCCGCTTCATCGAACTCCGCGAGCGCCTTGCCAAGGAGGGCCCCAGGCCTATCAGCTGTGACCATCCCTTGGACATCGAGGACCTCTCGATGAACCAGGTGTCGCAGCTCCACGTTGGATGTAAGCAGTGGGTGGAATCCTATAAGGAGAGCGGCGAGAGTCACAGTTTGGAGAGGAAGCGGTTGTTCGACCGTGGCAAAGAGCTGGCGAAGGAGGCTCACGATATGCGCATCGCCATCAAGTACTTTTCACGCATGAAACTGGATTTCATGGTTGATAAACACTTTATGATGGAGATAGTGGTTACGCACTTCCGTTCCTTGCGGAGAAGGTGGCTACAATGGAGTGGGGCCTGGAACGTTGCGAGGAACACGTGCGGGCGCACAAGGAGAAGAAGAAGAAGGAGGAGAAGAAGCCTGAATCTTCGCGGGAGTTTGAGGAGTTCATGAAGGAGTTGAAGTTGGCGGGCGAGGATATGTATGTGGAGGAGTTCTCGGGGGAGGAGATCTCGAGGAAGAAGATCTGGAACAAGAAGAAGTTGGCGGATGAATTTCCCTGGAGTGGCGCGTGGGGCCCGTTGGCGGAAGAGGCTTGTTATATGTATGACGAAGACGACAGCGATACCTCTACATAGGAATAATATTCGTTGGCGGAGGAGGAGGAGGACGTTAGGGACAAGAAGGGGACGATGAAGTAGGAGTCCGCTGCCAGCACCGAGGCTCCCAAGGAAAAGGTTCAGGAAAAGACTGAGCGTAGTGAAAAGAAAGCGTCAACCTCACGAGGATTCCGGATCTCCCAAGGAGTAAGCATGGGTTAGCGTACTATTGACATTCGGCTTATCGTCGTGGTCAACACGCTTCTGCGACCTGGTTGATGTTAGATACCTTTGTAACACTGCAAAATCCAGACAGCCCAGGAAACCGAAGCAAAGAACGAGATGAGGAAGGGTAATTAAGGAGAGAGAATGATGGCTAACAAAATTCGCTGTGTCTAATGTGGGGTGTCCTGTAGGGTAAGAGGTGCCGTAGTTGTCTTCATGACATTCACTGGGTCTCCTTTGCTTTCGATAGTAACTCCTTGCAAGAATCCATCGCCTTCTGAGCATACTTGTTCAAGTCCTGGCCAAACTTCTCCTCAAACTTCCCGTCAAACACTTCCACGCTGAACCATCCCTTGAAGCCCGTGTCCAGCACTGCTTTGGCAAACTGCTCAATGGGGAGGTAACCGCCGTCGTAGGGAAG
>HF970626.1:61123-76447 GCA_000604205.2 Neurospora africana FGSC 1740
CGACCACCCTCAAGACCTCGACCGTTGTTGCCACAAGCACCAGGGCGGCTACCACCACGGCCGGGGGCAGCCAGCCCACCAGCCCTTCCGGCTGCTCGGTGGCCAAGTATGGCCAGTGCGGCGGTATTGGATATAGCGGATGCACTTCGTGCGCGAGCGGGTCGAGCTGCAAGTTTACCAATGATTATTACTCGCAGTGTTTGTAAGGGGTTGGTTGAAGAAAAAGGAAGGTGGTAAGGATGTCATAGAGGATGGGGTCTGGATTTGAGACTTCGGAGAAGGGAAGGGGGAAGGAAGATAAGGGGAAGTTGATTAAAGTTCTTGTGAATAATTGGTGGGCTGTCATTCGGTCGATGGTCGATGATAGTCGACTAGACTGAAAGGGTCCGATATCTGTACATACTTCTTCACTCGGCCGTTGATCAAAGTGCTGGTACTAGCAGCATTAGACCACGGTGTTGTATATGGTTGGAATAGGGGGCTCAGGGGCCTGACGTAGCGCCTTACTGAGAAGCAAGTCTAGATCATCCGTACCTTATCCAACTCCACATTGTTCGTGAACGCGAAGAAAGGCCGTTGATAACGTGACTAGTAGTTGCCTCTGGACATTCGGGAGCATGGGGACTGGGCACTAGGCAGAGTGGTCGTTAGCTAAATGTATTGTGTTGGAAAAGAGGACAATGGAGGTCTTACAAATAGGCGTTTCTGTGAAGAGGTACTTGCTGCGGTTTCCCTGCAAGGGTGAATACAAGTCTGAAATAGATGATATAAATAAAGACCCAGTGAAGAATCCGAAGTACAATGAGATGGCAGAAACTCAAAGCAGGTGAAAGAAGGGGTAAACTCGATGTACGATCAATTAGTAACATTTGAAGAAGTATTATACCTGTATAGATGTCGTAAACAGTGACACCTACATTAAGGTCCCAGTTTGGGGGAGTACAATGTATGCATCTATAACGCCCGATGCCCTTATTCGCCGTGACGCCGTGGTATCCTGAAATTTTCATGATCTCGTCCTCTGCCATGGACACTTCATGGGATCTTTGAGCACATTCCCCGTTTTCCTTTTCATTGTCCGTCCCTTATCCGTCAATTCCTCCTCTCTTCGCCATGCTGAGTAGCTTGTCCCTGGTTGAATTCTTGCCGGTCGTCTTCCTGGTGGCTGACATGCTGTTGTGGCTGGTTTTGCTCCCGTGGCGGCTGAACGGCGCCGGCGTCCATCTCAAATCCGGGATAGTTCCCCGCAGGCAATTCCTGCGCACCGAAATGTTGGTCGGTGACGGGCAGCTCTGCAACGGTGCCAAGTCCCAGGCCGTTGTTCTGGTAGCCGTACTTTTGATCGAAGCCTTCTTGCATAAGATTCGGAGACGCGTGTTGACTATGGAAACCTGTCTTGGAAAGGGCGGGGGAGAGAGGGCCATACTGGCTGCCGGGAGCAGTGAGGCCACTCACGTATGAGTCTGCATTTTGGGAGACTGAGCATTAGCCAGCCTGGTCAGTGGGATGGCGGGGAGGAATAGGGGATAGTAGACTCTTGGCTCTTACCTCGGATGTAGCCTGTGCTTGGGCTGCTCATGACCGACCGTCGGTTCTCATCGGTGTATCCATATCCTTGATGTCCTTGGTGCGGGGCCGTGGGAGTCATAGGGCTCATATGAGACATGGCTGCTTCCTTGTTTCCCTCCGCCTTCTTCTTCATTGGGAACCATCCGCACTTCCACAAAATTCCAGCAACAATGATGAGGACTGCAATGACAGCCCCTACAGCGATGCCGGCAATGGCGCCAGCGGATAGTCCTCCAGTGCTGCCTCTTCCGAGCTCGGGTTTGGTGCTGTTATAGCTGATGCCGGTGCCGGCAGGGTTGAGTAGATAGTCTCGATTCCATGCCTTACCCGGTAAGTTGTTTAGAACCGCCGGTCTTAATTTATTCTGGGGACAACCGGCGTCACAGGGTACGTCAGCGCAACAACCCATAAATGGAGGCGCAGAATTTGCGCATGTGTAGAATACTGCTTCATTAATTGAGACGTCGCATGATTGCCCCGGAAGAAGACTGTATTTTGCGGAAGAGAAGGATGCAACTTGGAGTTGGTCGTCCGGGCAGACACCATTTCGTTCCTCGGTGCATGGGTCGACGGTGCAGCAACCGAGAAATTCGTGCTTCGATTCAGGACAGATGTAGAAGCTTCCATCCTTTGGGCACGAGAAACCCCAGTATGCGATGAGTTGAGAGATTACCTCTGCACTGCTTGCCATGATGAGTCCAGTGGTAGGTAGAAATATGATGGGAATAAGGAATGGGAGAGGGAGGAAATCTTGAGACTGGACGGGGAGAGGTTGACGACTGGATGAGAAAAGCGGATGAAAAGGAGAGGTTCAGGAACATGCACGTAGGCAATCCCAAAGCTTTTACATCAGATGATAGCTGCTGACGGGATTCCAATGCCTGTAGAGGATATGGGCCAGTAAGAACAATGGCTGTTGATACTGCCCGGCCTTGATGGGCTGAAATCAACCTTACCCAAAGGAGTAACGACAAGTGAAGATGGCTCCATCAAAGGATGAGCCAAAAGCTGACATGGAAAGGCTTGGCCCCAAGGCAGCACCATTCTAATTGGGTTCCAGCACGAGGGGAGGACGAGGAGACGCAGTGTCCCCAGTGTGTGCTAACAATCCGCCCAGCGAGGCGAGGGGGTTCTTGGAATTTGCGTTGTTCTCGCCCAGGGTCGAATGCAGTCCACTTCTGCTGCGACCTGCATCGCTGCATCCACTCGGTGCTGGCGGTGAAATGTGGGTGACGAGTTGATTAAACGGCTGCCTGACGGGAGGAGGAAAAGGATGGCCTTCGACAACCGCTGGGTCGTCATCGTATCGGTGGCGGACTTTGATGAAGAGCTCTCATTGCAAGCCTTGCGCATGTCGAGATATGGTGGCTTTGGAGTTTGAGCCTGGGCCAGCCAGTGTGGGAGGGTCGGATTTGGTGACGTCGAGGGATGTCGTTGAGAGTGGTAGAAGTGGTGAACTGGCGGGTGACACGATCATCACGATGTGTTTTTTTGACCTCCCGAAAATGCGGAGAAAAGATTGGGTCAAGAACAAACATAAAATTAGAGGCGCCAACGGGAAGGCGGGGGGCGGGCTGTGTTGGTGCACTACAGGCTTGGCATGTGACATCCGATTGGGGTGCCGACGTCTAAACAATTGAGCCAGCTTAATGTTAGTGCACGGCTCGGGGTCCGTTACTGCTTTGCCGCTATATTTCCTCAATCCTTAACAGCATATATATAAGTCCTTAACAGCCCGACTTTATTTCACGCTAACACCGCTGTTCCCTTCCATCCCATCCCAGTCCACGGGCATCATCCACGCCGACGGGAACTTTCTCTCATCCCGTCTGCGAACCCTTCCTTCATCCTTTCCAAGCAACAACCACCACCTAATCTCGACAACCCTTGCCCAGGGCAGGGGCAACTGCCTGTGCTCGGCTGCCATCAGCCATGTCATTACAACACCAGAGCAGGCATCACTTTCCGTCTGTCACAGGCAGTGCGACATGGCACCACCACAAGAAACAGTACATGATTCCGACCTCCTTTGCCTCTCGACCCTCTGGATCAACAACAAATTTGGGTGCCGGTGGCCACTTCGAAAAGATGCCACCATGTTACCAACAAGACGATAGCCGCGTCTGCGCTTCTTCACCAACTGTGGCACTCCGCGCGGTATGTAACATGACATCCGTTCCCGTGCTATGATTCCCGCATCCTGTTGGCAGCAAAGTCGCAGTCGAAAGAGGTGTCAATTTCGGTACTTATCAATCTTTATTGCTACAAGGCTCAACTTAGGTACGGTCCATGGAAGTGACAACCAAGATATCTGCTCGGCTGTGTGCATGTTCACTGGCGGAGATGGCGGCCATGCACTGAGGAAAGAGCCCGTCAAAGCCTGCCAGAAGGCCACCAGTCACCACTACCTATTGTGGCTGCGTTTCGACACTAACACCGGCCAATGAGACGTGCAGCGTCAATCATTCCTTTCTCATCACCACCATCACGTCTTTCACCTGCACGCTACCAAGCTACGTAGACACGCCATGCTTCCGTTCGGGCGAGCCCCAACTCGGAATCTTTTCCATACCTAGGTAGCATACTTACCGCAATGCCAGCCACGCCTTACCCCCAGCCACTTCTGCTGATGTGAGAAATCGTCATGGACCTGCCAATCGAGAGCCTTCTTCATGTTTTGGACCCATTTTGGTCGGGTAAGCCGGACTGTGGGCGTTGCTGCTGACGGCCGTCGCTCTCAGGGTTCGTGGTACCAGATCTGTTTGTTTGCTGATACCAGAGCTTGACAGGCGTTTATTCGCACATCGACATCTGGTACGTTGACCGTAGCGAGATTGAGAAGGGGTCAGCCTTCCCCAATATGTCATTTGCTCTTTAGAGTTCTCACCAACAAACATCGAGCTGCAAAATGACTTTGTCTCATCATCCATGATTGTCCACCACGACAAGATATACGAACAAGGTTCTGACAGGCGTTCAAAGATGCAGCAGGAAGGCCATCGTTCCGAAAGGGTATTGCAAGCACGACGGACCGCACTAACATCGAAGAATGAACTCAGGGCAATGAAGGAATCACATTCCGCAATCTACATGTAGTGCCACATGCATGGCACCAAGATTCCAAGACGATAAATCCGCAGAAAGTGGTGATGATCCGAAGTGACAGAACTTGCATACAAAGGATTCGAATTACAATTGCCAATACTTATGTATCGTGGTGCTAGGTACCGAGCTACCTTTGTCTACCTCTTCCCGATGTAACCCTGGCCTTTGGAATGGGCCGGCCCCCCTCCGCCTTCTTCAAGCAACCAGAAGAACCATGACGACGAACACATGGCTTTCCATCTCAAATCTTGGAAGCCAACGCTTCTGGAACGCCCGACTGGGGCGTAGACATCTTCAACAGTGAGAAAGCGAGACAGACTCTGTCTCTCCTCATCCGATTCACCACCGCGAGGTTGCGGCACTAACAAGGACTCGAGAACATCCGCTACCGATTATCAACCAATATGCAGGAAAAGAGGAGACACAAAGATGGGAACACCCAACCTAGCAGTCCTGGGACCCAGACTCCCGGGTATCTGCATCGTGAACAATGCATTGTGACATGTGCGCTCGTGAGTGAACATCAGAGCGAGCCCAAGAGGGCCAGTTCTCATATACCCTGCCTTTATGTTGCCTTCACCTTGCCTTGTGATCAGATTTCACCACCATCGTGGCACTTGGCGATGCACTTATTCCATATACTTGCGGCGCTATTCTTGAAATATTTTTCTTGTCGTGACGTTACAGTAGACTTGCGAGTTGCTTGGGACGAGATCATGAGAGCTTTCATGTATCATGCGGTAGATCTCAGGCAGTCAGATCTCCGAGGATATGCTCTTTCTCCGTCCTCTAGGAGCCGGATCTTTTGCCTTCCCTCTCACAGACCATACACGGGTAACAAGCAAACATGGAAGATGCGTAGGGTAAATGAGATAAGTGTCAGAATCCATTTCCGAACCTTCCAGCTCAGTCTTTCTGTAAATAACACTCGACCTATTCATCATCTGTCCGCCATGTCCAAACTACCAGAACAAAATCCCAAGGGTTATCATGTTGTACGGATACATAACGCGTCCTCTTATTACACTAAGCTCATACACGGAAAGATCCGCGGGACAGTAGCACACGCCTTGCCAGTCAAGGATGCACAAAAGCTCAAAAGGGCAAAGGAACATGGTAATTGGAAGCCATATTATGAAACGGAATTAAGCCGCTCTGTCTCTATGCAGGAAGCTCCATGACGATCAAGTTTTCGTCTTCCCACTATACCAATAAGCACCTTATAGGATCATATATGCTTCTTCATTGCCTTCTTGATGCGGCGATGTCCTGGTCCTAACAAGGAAAAGGCCGGTATTTCTATGAGGTTAAGAAATGGAGAAGGTTCCACCACATTAGGCCAAGGGACCTAGATCTGGCAGCACCTTCGCGCTGGCATCGGTGCTGGTGATTGTTTGACTTTCACGTAATTAGCCCATGATCTCCCCGCATTTCTTAGAATTTGTTTGTTCTGGGGATATGAGCACAAAGCCTAAGAGAAACTGAAACTGGGAAGTATGTACCCGCGGGACCGATGTTTCCTTCCTCTCGGTATAGAGGTACCAGCTGCTCGATCACAGCCTTGTTTCAGTGGTGAGAGCATGGGCCAAGCTTTCAACTTATTGGCACTCTTGTAAAACAAACCAGACCCAAGACACTCCTCAATATCAGACGGAATACAATTCCTCTTCCTTCTCAACAGGTGCGTCAATGTGCATGTTGAACTCCTTTTGGGGGTCAAACAAAAGAAGCGATACTAGGTAAATCGATGTGTTAGCACGATACTTGAGAGTAAACAAAAGGGTTCTGCTCGCCATACCAACGGCAGCCAGCGCAACAAAGCAAGCACCGGCGATCCAAACGTGCCTGAACGCCACGACAAACGTGTCTTGCAAAGAAATGGCACCGGCTTCAATGATATCCGCCGTTACTCCAGCTATCGTCCCCAACGTCACTTGATCGTGGGCTTCAAGTGCTGTGACAAACGTCTCCACATCATCGGGCGATATTCCCTTTGGCACAACCACCTTTCCAACGTTGCTCCCCAGGTTCTTCATCGCATCGTGAAACAGCGCATTGTAAATGGCCAACCCAACGGTTCCACCCAGCGAGCGAATACTGATAATCAGTCCGCTGGCAACACTGATGAGCTCCGGCGGTGTCGACAACTGCGCAACCGTGACAAGCGTAGTGAGAGTCATTCCCAACGCGCTCCCCAAGAAAGCCGTATAGCCCCAAGTCGGTGTGTTTGTCTTTCTCGTAGTCGTCGCCATGCATATGAAAAAGACGATAAACAGCCCAAAAGCGACAAAGGTCGCCCACTTCACCCGTCTAGTAACCGCACAATACCACCCCGTCAAGCAAGCAAAGATCGCAGCGATGATCATCACCAGACTGTACCTCACCCCAACCAGCAGCGCATCCGACTCGTACAGCACGCTGATCTGAAAAGCAAAGTACGTGTTAGCCGCAAAAAATGCCACGCCCTCCGAGAACACGCAAAACATGGCCACAGCAAAGTTGCGATTACCCGTAAACAGTCCATGATGGAACATCCCATCCTTCTTAACCCACATCTCATACCACACCAACCCAATCACAAACACCATCCCAACCGCAAAAGTAGCCGAAACCTGCGGATCCCTCCACTCAAACGGATTTTTCGAGTAAGACAGCCCCACGGAAAAGAGCACCAACCCAACCGCCAAGAAGAAATACCCTCCCCAATCCAGCCTCGCCAATTTCTCCCTCGTACTCAACTGCTTCTGCAAAAGCCTCTTGGGCGGATTATACACCCACCAACACAACCCGGCCGCTACCACATAAACAGCCATATTGATCAAAAAATACACTCTGAACCCCTCGCCTCCTGGATCCCCAGTCCTATTCAGCGCACCGCCTACGTACAACCCCACCGCCGCACCCAAAGTATTACTCGCCATATCCGCCGCCTGGCCCCACGCCCTCCATCTTCTGGGCAACACTTCCGAGGTGACCACGTGCAGTAACGGTTGCGAGCCGAAACCGATACCCATGATGCTGAATCCCAAGATGGCGACGGGCATGGAGGGTGCGCGGGAGACGATTAGTGAGCCTACCCCGCCGCCGAGGAAGGTGGGGATGACGAGAAAGCATTTGCGTCCCCAGTAGTCGGCCGCTTGGGAGGTGATGGGGCCGAGGACGACGGTGAGAATGGTGATGGGGGCGGAGAACCAGATTGATTGGGTGGGGGAGGAGAAATGGGAGGCTATGGTTTGGCCTTGCTGTAAAAGATTAAGATGTCAGGATTGCGAGAGAAGGAGCCAAGTAGCATGTTGGGAAGCTGGGATGTTGGGATGTTGAGAAGATGGGGAATTGGGGATTGGACAGGGAGGAAGAGGGGAGGAGGGAAGGAGGTGGGTGAGAGGGAAGGTGGGGGGGATTCGTAGAGGTAGATTTGGGGATTTGAGAAGGAAGGAGGTACTTACAGCTCCAACGCCCACAAGACTAAGCAATTGGGCGATGTAGATGAGGCAGACGGCGAAGACGGCTAGGAAGGTCTTTGCGTGAAGGTGAGGGACTGGATCGTCGGATCCAGGGCCATTGCTGGTGTCGTTCTCGTTGGTTTGTGAGGAGGGAGCCATTTCGGTGACCAGCGCTACTGGCTTGGTCTCTTCTTGCACTTGTGCGCTTGGAGACCTCTCATCTTGCGAAGCCCTCATCGTGCAGATGCGTCGAGATGTTGTCGAGAACTGGTTGGAGAGGAAGAACAGGTTGAAGAGGTCTCAAATTTGTCGTGAAAAGAGAGCCATGGACATGGAATTTTCCCCTGTCGGGTAAGGGTGGGATTTGAGCGTTAATGGCTTGCCCTTGAGCCTTGAGAGGTCTGAGACATATCTTGAATGTGACTCAAAGCTCAAAGGTTGGTTCAAGCTGCTTGGGCTGCATGGGTGGATGGGTGGTGGCATGGAAGCATGATGTTGTGCTCCCTCAGGGCCTGTTCGGTTTCGCGTTAAAAAATTAACAGAAGTTCAGGTTTGCGGTATTCGGGTCGCTGTAAGCATAGAGGTACTGGATTAATGCGCTCGTGCAAATCGCTGCCCTGTATTGAGTTGCACTTCCCCAGACACTGGGCCAATTAGAGGACCCGAAGGCATGATGCTGCAGAGTGAACACAACACGCCCTCGGGCGATATCTGCCGGTGGCGTCTTCCCGATTCGTTGTCGGAATCTTCCCGTGTCTCGAAGATGGGTAGTAGTAGCATTTCGGACCTCCGTTACAGATTTCCTTTGGATTGCAGGTACGGTACCCGTTTGAGGAATGGATGGTTGCACGGGCTAATTCAGACTAGCCCGTGTTCTTGCTTCTCGGGGTTCACAAAGATCAGAGTGACCCGTACGTACCTACCTCTAGTCATACCTACCCTGAAGGTTTTGAGGAATACCTATAGTATCATTTCTTACCAATACCTGGGGACATTCAGGGTTCTTTCTTAGCGGGTAAATTGACCGTGTCGGAATCGACAATGCCGGTACAATATCAAGCGGAAAAAACAAGTCTCTCTCAAACTACAAACTCAAAAGTTGACCAACAGATGAAGTCTGCATGGACCCTGCATTCGGTACTCCTTGTACCGCAGAAAACGTCTTCGTGATTTCGCATCTTAAGCACACTTGAGGCACCTTTAACATTGCAGACTGCTCAAATCCCTTGAAAACCCCAAACCCTAAGGCATACAAGTTGCGTCTATGTGATCGACATTGGCGAAGCTCACAGGTTATCCACAGATTATGTTAGATCCCGAAGACGAACGGCCCGAGTTTCCAATTTTCGACCCCATCTGGTAAGTCCCCGAAGCCCTACCTATCTATTGACTTCTAACATGTCCCTCCGCCCAGGCCGGAAACGTCAATCTCAAACCGCACTATTCAGCTTATATCCAAGCGACCGCTCTCTGAGCCCATCACCAGGCTCTTCGGGAACCCCACCTGGTTCGTTCCTCCGGCTGTCATCCCTATTTCTTGACTGCTAACTATTTCCCGTCTCCCCTTCTTTTCCATAGACCGGAAACGTTACCGCCCGAACGACCCATTTTACCCTCCGTACCCTACCAACGATCACATTGGTCCAACGCACCGCCTTGTCAATTCGGCCACTGGATCTCAGAGCTTGGCAAATAACACCGCCCCGTCCCGTATGGTCCCTTCATTGCTACTGATCTCTTCCACCTCTAACACGTTCCTTCTCTAGGCCGAAGGTCTCGAACTCCTCAGCTGCCTGTTTATTCCATCAATGGAGGCCGGGCTGCTAGTTCAGTAACTTGCTCCACAAATGGTCAGTTCCACAATGCCCCTGCTCGGATTTCTTTCTCCTAATATGTTTTTCAAGGCCGACGTAGTCCACTTGGCAATTCGTCTCAAAGTCCTGCAAAAAACTCTGTCCCAACTGGTATGTTCCGCTGAACCCCTTCGCTTTGGTTTTGGCCAGTCACTGAACTCGGATTCCTGTCTTTTAGATCGACGGCCTCCGCGTTTGGAGGAAATCTGGTCCCCCTCCACTGACCTAGCCATACTCAACGAGCGTATCGCCATTCTCCAACAATCTGTCCTTGAACTCGGAGCTGGTTATGGTTGTCGTTACGATACAGAGGAGGCTGAATGGATCCTTGCTCATAACAACAACGTGATTGAGGATGGGATAAGGGATATAGGCCAAGAATTTGAAGGCGAAATGATCACCAGAATTGAAGGCTGGGTTCAAGAAGATGTGGACACTAAAGGAGAGGAGATTCGCCAAGAGTTAGAGGAACAGGTCTCGACAGAGGTTGAAGAACGGGTCGAACAGCAGACTGAAAAGGCCATGGCCAACATCAGCGCGGCGATCGTAGCGGAAGTCAGGCAACTGAGGAGGGACACCCAACAAAGAAGCCTTCAGGATCAGCTCTCGACCAGGGGCATTGTCAGGCAAGTCAAGGAAGCCACGCAGACGATCCTGGGCGGCGTAACTCAGATTGTCACCGAGGTCACGAAAATGTCGGCAAAGGTTGCTCTGACTGAAGGGCCTGGAGACAACTCGACCAAGAGACAGTTGGACGGGTTCGAGCTTGCGGTTGGAGATATTCTGGACAAGTTTTCCCACGAGACGACGCAAGACGAGATGCTTGGAATATTCCATGTTCTACAGACAAAGCCCATGAGTGCGGCTCTGTATAATGTCTGTGGTGCCAGATCGCAAGGCGACTTGCAGCGGGGTTTGGTGGAAGAGTGGAAGCGGGGGTAGCGATCGAATCAAGCACTTCGTTACCTATCTTTTGCCTGAATATTTGTTTTCTAGTAAGAAGTGTGTATGCGATGTAGACTCTTGTCTTACACTAAACTAAGAAGAAAAGCACGGGGAAGCTTCGCTATTCCCGTCCATCTTCCGCTATATGCGAGTAATGAATTCCACGTCTACCTACCCATCTTCTAGATGACAGAAACATGATGTAAATTCAACAAAATACTCCAAATACTCAAAGTCCAGCAATAACGCTACCTAGCTTTGTTCCCAAGCGAGGCAAACTATAGATAGGCCATATCATGTCCACAAAACTCTCTGTATCTTTGTATCCTAAGTAATCATCCGTGAACACCGAATCCTTCCAGCCAGCCTATACGATTACACGGCTGAAGTACGCTCAATCATCCAAAGTCAGATCAATAACTTGCGCCTCAGCCTTCCGCTTAACGCCCCTTGACGTCGACACCGAAGCAGACGCCGAAGCAGAAGCCGATGCAGAAGCGGATCCGCTCCCAGATCTCGGCGTACTCAAGGGCGGGATTTTGAGCCTACTAGACTTGACAGCCCAAGCGTTGGTGATGTCAATCTTAGCCACCTTATCACTCAACCCCGGCGTGGCAGGCGCGGCGCTAAAAGAGGGGGCAGCCCTCCTGTTAGGCTCGATCTCCGTTAACGCACGGTCGGCTGGTGAGAAGGAAGCCGGGTCGGGGCGTGTGGGCGAGGAGGACAGTAGGGAAGTAGCTGACTTGGAGCCACTGCCGCGCCATGTGTTCTGGAAAGGAGTACGGGGCGTCACGGTCTTGGCGGGTTCAGGGATGTCTGGCTCCTCAGGTAAGCCGCAAAGTTCCCGTAATTTGTTGAACATCCGTCGACCTGCAAGGCTCGCCCTCATCCGCTTTGCCTTATCTTCAAATTCATGACGTTCTTCTTGAGTCATGTGCTCCCACCGTGATTCCATAATAGTGACGACCAGGTCGTAGTCCAGCTGACGATTCTCCTGCTTGAAAGCGTGTCCCGAGGTGTTAAGAAACCAGTTAAAGCCGCCGTATTTATAGGCCCAAGCCTCCCATGTGATGCTACTAGGGGTATTGGAGCTTGGTGCAGAAGAGGTAGTGGTAGCGGTAGCGGTGGCAGATAAAGAGATCGGTACTCGCGGAGCGTCGTAAGCAGGAGGAGAAGGGACCGGCTCCTCAGGTAGGCCGCATGCTATCTTCAAGTTGTTAAAAGTTATTTGGCGTCCGCCACTCATTCTGGCAGCCTTAGCCCCGTCTTCATATGCAAGCCGTTCGACAACACTCATGCTCTTCCATCGCGCCTTCATCTTAGCAACAACAGAATCATATGAAGTTCTTCTGTTACAGTGAATCGTCCCTGCAATGTTGAGAAAAAAGTTCCAGCCGTCGTATTTTCGTTCCCAGTCCTCCCGTGTGATGCGACTAGAGGCATTGGACCTTGCCAAAGAAGAAGCTGCAGCGGTAGCGGTAGCGGGTGGAGGGGTCGGTGAATGCGAAAGAGGGTCTCGTTCCGGAGGCAAGCCGAATTCCTCTCTCAGTCTATTGAACATCGCCCGGCCTTCGGCACTCTGCCTCAAAGTAACCGCAACCTTTTCATACTCGCGCCGCTGTACAGCTGTCAAGCCAGCCCATAGCGAGTAAACTTTGGTCCTGTGTTCGTCATATCCCATGCCCGGATTTCGTTTCTTGAGATCCACTCCTGTGCTGTTAAGAAACCAGGTGAAGCCGTCGTATCGACCGGCATCCGAAGGTGAGCGACTCCTAGATGCGGCAGCGGCGGATGAAGAGGTCGGTGGTATTTCTGAGGGAGGGCCTCGGTGTGGGGGTAAGCCGAATGCTTCTCTCAGTCTGTTGAACATTTTTCGGCCTTCGGAACTCGAGCGCAAAGTCTCCGCGGCGCCTTCGAATTTGCGCTTTTCTGCAATTCCCAAGGTATCCCATCGAGCCTTCATCGTAGCAACAACCGAGTCGTATGAGATGTGAGGGTAACTCTTCTTGAGATCGCATCCTTCGCTGGCAAGAAACCAGTCATAGCCGATGTATTGGATATGCTCTATAGCACGTGTTAGTTGGGGCAGATGTTCACTCCCGGTCACGTAATGAATCTCTAGGACGTTGGGATTCTGCATACCTTTAGGGGTTGACTTTGCTGTCAGGTTCGCGTTGGCATTTGACTTCGCCGCCATTTCCTCGTACATACCCTGAGCCGCCTTACTCATACCATCCCATGTCTTTCTCAAAGCAGCTACTGCTCCTTCATGTGTAAAGCTGGGGTTCTTCTCGCGGAACTTCCGTTCCTCAAATTTCAGCCAAAACCCGAAGCCGTCAGCTTGAACGCCTCCAGAAGAGCTGCTAGTAGATGCGTTGTAACTTGGTGCCGCCGGAGTTGACGGAGCCACTACCTTCTCCTTGTTTACTCTTTTGAAGGTTTCCTCCAGCCAGTTAAACACACCCTTATCGAGCGGATGTTGCGCGGCCGCGAGTGCTTTGTTACTATAGTTACTCCTTTCCGTGGACTTCAAGGCGTCCCATTGCCGCTTCGTGGCTTCGACAACTTGGTCGTGTGAAGATTCAGGATTTCTTCAACAAGATCTGGTGACTGCGTCATGTTGAAGCGTAGGCAACCGAAGCGTTGATGGGGCACATGGTTCATCACAGCAGATGCAGGCGGCTTGGCATCAGCCTCGAATTCGAGAGACTGAATGCTCTCGGGGTAAACAAAGAGAAAAAAACTGATGGGTCTTCGACGGCAGTGGAAAAGAACGGGTCTACTGAGAATGAACAGTGCTTGGTTGTCCGAAGTATCGACGTGCAAATCAAAATGTAGGTCGGAAGTGTGCCGTATATGATCGTCATTATCGTTCCAAGCAACCACAACAGCCAGAGCAGGAAGATGAACTTTGCATTGTGCTGTACCGTCGCTGATATCAGACGCAGTCGCTATGTCGTGATCGTCATGTCGCTCGAAACTAAAGACGTTCGTTGTTAAGCCATCACAACAGGATATGGACAGTGCGGTGGGAAAGTAGATGAGAAGGAGGAATGGCCCCGCCGCTCCCGCACGACGATGCAGCTGTCAGCGAGTTCCACGAAGGGCAGAGGTAACAGAGAAGGCTGCAAAAAGCAACCAACTCTGCCCGCCACCTATCGAGCACCCCAGTCCTTTCAACAGGTACGTGATGAGTGGGAGTTGGCAAGTTTTTATGGTTCTCGACTCATGGATGACCGGCTTCCAGCACAGCGGTAGGATGGAGACGGAATGATTGTATAAAACAACCGTCCCGCCGCCCCCGTACAACGATGCAACTGTCGGCGAGTTCCACGAAGGGTGGAGATAACAGATAAGGCTGCAAAAGCGACCAACTCTGCCCGAACCACCTATCGAGCACCCCAGTCCTTTCAACAGGTACGTGATGAGTGGGAGTTGGCAAGTTTTTACGGCTCTCGACTCATGGATGACCGGCTTTCAGCACAGCGGTAGGGGAGAAACGGAGGCCGGGTAGAGGTAGAGGAGAAAGGGGGGAGGGGGCCGTGGTAGAGTGGAACTTAACAGTGACTGGCGGGTGGTGTTCTACTGCACAACCGGACAACACTTGGATGTCAGCTTGGTAGAGCTCACACACGCTCCCGCGTACTAGAAAAGTACTGACCGTGGAGAGCGAGCAGTGGGAGGCGGATGCAGAGGAGGCGCGTCGTCGTTGCCATGGTCGTTGTCGTCGTCGTGGTGGCCAGGGAGTGATTGAGGTGATGTAGATTCCGACGCGAATTGTGTCGTGTCCTCCGAATGAGGTGATGAACGTGTGCGAGATGCATCCCCGTCGCATACCGTAGTGAAGAATCCAGTTGGAAGCGGGGGAAATTGATTTGATAGTGTGGAGTGAGATGTTGGGGAAGCACAGTCGTTTTGTGGGACACCCCGGGTCTTGGGAAAAGGGACTCAGAACGAAGCGGGTACGCCCAAATCTATGGACCGATCTTGCCCGGGCTGCGGGAGAAGTGGGGGCTATTGTGAAGGAAGACAAACACCGCGCCATTTGGTGGCCAAGCTGTTAGTCACTACCTCTACAATACAAAAAACTGACTGCACAAGTAAATTCAGCGCGCCCAAAAGGGGGCGCTTTGCACGGGTCAGGCTATATCCCGTCGGGCTGCGGTGACGCTGATGCAGAGGTTGGAAGAATTGCGCTGACTCCGAATGTGAACCTTAGCGAGAATAGTGCGGGACGAGACGAGCAAACGACGGGAGAGACGCCCGCCGGACGCTAGCGAAGCCCAACCGTGTTTGATCCAAACGATCATCGGAGGAGTTAGTTCAGCTGGAACGTCCATTTGCGTCGAGACTTATACCTTTACCAAATTCCACGCAAAAAAAAAAAAAAAAAAAAAATTTTTTAAAAC
>HF970626.1:76457-94233 GCA_000604205.2 Neurospora africana FGSC 1740
ACACGATGCGTTTCGAGAGCTTTAGATATTTTCTCCAATATCTCACTTGACGTATGGTTGTTCCGTTATTGTTTTGTGCTGCTTTGTGGACCCTTGTTACAAGAACCGCGCCCAATAATGGACCTGCAGTATTCCACTTGGACTGTCTCTGCCAATCCCTACCTACTGGTATGCGGCCCGTTTTGCGTGATTGTATTTTTCCACAGACAAGCAAAGAGACGTACCGGAAACCTCGTCTAATCAGGTTCTCGTCCTATACCTACAAACATGTTTTTTTCAGCGTAGTTCTGCCCGGACTTCGTACATTGAGGTTAGGGTTCAGAGTTCTGGAACGGTATATATATTGCAGTATGTAACGTGAGAGGTGTTTGACTAAGCCTCTGGACAAGACAAGCCTCCTGCTTGGGGCGTGGGCTTTCGAGTCGACCGGTAAAAAAAAATCGTCGCCGTCCAGGCCTTTCTGTGGACAGGCTTGACAGACTCGACCGGAGGGCTGAAGAAAGCTGGCGGCGGGCTGGACAAGTCGCAGCAACCACGAGGAGTTGAAACTGCGCAGACTGCGCAATCAAGCCACCTGCACATTCGTATGGATGTCACTTTCGACACGTCAAACGAGTCTACTAATCGACCTCTATTGACTCCCTGTCAACCTGTTCAGGTACCATGTTGCAAGCTGTGCATTCGTTTGATGCCCCCGAGTGAAGCTGGCAATAGTGTACAGGGACTGCTTCTTCCTGGCCCAATTCCAACTCATAGAGCCATGAACAATCATCCGACCTCGTCCCATGTCCCAACATGGCGAACATGTCATCCCGCCGCGCTTCCCCCGAACCGCCCACCAACTCTGTTTGATCCAAACTGGCGGGAGCGGGGAAAGGGGCCCACAGTGGACGGACCCGGACCGCTGGTCTTGGCAAAAGGGATACAAGTGCACCGCTAAAGGGATGCTTCGAGTTCTTTAGCGCAGCATCTCTGGGCTAGCCAAAAATAAGCGCCGACTTGGCCTATTTTTACACTCCAATGTAACGGTTCGAGAAAATCATGCCAAAATCAAGAGTCTCAACTGAAGCATTCCACTTCCGTCCTCGTTCTAGTCCGCAGCGCTGCAACGCTTGGGCTTCCGGCGGGTGGGTGCATGAGATGAGACCAGGGGGATGCCGTCGAGTGTTTGAGCCTTGTTCATCGGATTTCTTGATTGGTCAGCGATTTGGTCTTGGAGGGTACCTACCATCGTCCAACTTCTGCGAGAGACGTGGTGAGCGATGGCGACGAATCTCCTCTGCGCGAGGGTGAAGCTGTCTTTTTGTACCTCTATGGATGGTGGACTGTAGTTACCCGTGAAGTTTGCAACTGGTGATACGGGAGCTTTGCGCGCGTGGACAGTGACACAGCAGACCGTGACCAACGTACCCCTCGTCGTTCCCTTCAGCTTTTGTCACCCCCGGCTTCAAGTTTTGAGACTGTATCTCCGGCCCGAGACATGTCAAACTGTGTTGTAGCCTGGCTCCTACTTGTCGCCTTTATTTCTCGATCTGGGGTGTAATGGTTGCCTCGGGCGGTTCAGCTGCAGTCAGGCTGCCTGGTCCCCAAGTCGCGAATGGTCACGATGGCCATCCACGGTTAAAAACTGTCAGGCGCCCGGCTTGCCCTACCTGACTACCTTTGCCTTGTAAATGCTGACGACGCTGAATCTCTCCATCCACACCTCTTTTCTTTTCTTGTGAAACGGTCAAGACATAATTGCACTTTGATCGCGTTTCTCTTACTTCACCTTCGAGTTTGACAACCAACATGGAAGCCGCAGTTGAGTCCGACCTGAGGTGGACGGCGACAACGCCAACCCCGCATTCGTCCCCTCCAACGCTTGATATCGAGAAGGCCGAGTCGCAACCTTCAGATTGCGATGCGAACCCCAAGATCCCCAAGGTTTTCCCTTGTGAAAACATTAAGAATATGGCGGGAAACATAGCCAGAATCGGAACTCAACTAGATAACAGTACAAGCTCGACATCAATGGTGTTGGTACCCGTGGAGACACCAAATGAAGATGGCACTACCACTGTCAAGCGCCATCTTCCGGGTCAACCGCGAGTGCGGCTCAACGATCAAAATCCCGGAAGTCATTGGGGGACTTTAACGTCGTATCTGGAGGAGAATCATCTGACCACGAAGCTGGATGGTATGTTCAAGTGGATGAAGTATGTCTTTGTAAGTTTCCTCCCAGTCCTCTTGAGCCGCCCTCGTACTGCTATACTAAGACCAGACTACCAAGGTCCAAACCCCATCCTTCCTTCACATCATGTCTCTCCACCATCAGTACGCACACGACCGTGAGGTCAAGATCGACGAGCATCCCTGTCTTCACCTAGTCTGGTACTATGAGCGAATCTACGTCAAACCCGTCCCGGCCTACTTCTACTGCGCCGCCTTCTGGGAGTACATCGCCAACACCCACTTGGATGTCTATCGAGCTTGCCTCGGTTTCATGAGGAGCTATTACTTCTTGATCCAGTATGAGGTAGACTTTGCCTTGGCATGTGAGAAGAAGTTGATCCCCAAGAAGTCCAACGGGCAATTTCCCACATACGAAGAGTGGTGCGACTTCATCGAGCCCTTCGCCAAGATCCAAGACATCCAAGTGCCCAAGCGGTACCACTATGGCGAACTGCGCCTCACTCGACTCAACATGGCTGCAGCATTCTTCAAGAGGAAGCTGGCCTTCTTCCATATTTACCCTCAATGGGGCTCCTTCCTCACTCACAGCCTGGGGCCCTTGCTCACTCTCTTCGCAATCCTCTCCGTCGTGCTCAACTCGATGCAGGTCAGTCTGCAAGCGCTCGACACGAATCTTCCGGAAGACCATTCATGGCCCAGGTGGAAGGCCGCGTCGGTGTGGTTTCCTATTGTCGTGACAATATTGATTGCCGTGGTCATCGTCCTGGCTCTCTGTGGCGCTTGTGTAATGGCTGTGGTAGATCTTTATAGTGGCATTATGACGCGTCGCAAAAAGAGAAGAGGTGTTAGGGAAGCTGGAAAAAAGACACATGGCGTTATCTGGTAGTGTTTTACCGGAACGCCGATCTCTAGGACAGCTTTTGTCGGATGCCTGAGAATGACGTTGGGTCAAACCGTATGGAAAGAAGAACGGGGCTTCATCGATGTTGGGTCGATGCTTCCGGTGTCTTTCGGCAAACGGGAGATAGGGGGGAAAGCGACTACAACCCGCGAATATTCAAAACCCGATCGCTAGAGGTATCATCCTTTGCGGCAAGACTGTGCCCATTGTTTAGGGCGAGTCATAACGAGCATCATTAGAACGGATCGAAGCGGCCTCGGACGACGGTGGTGTATTTATAATGTATTTAACTGTATCAATGACGAGATGAATGAAAGATTTATGCTGCCGGTTCGTCCGCACGATGCCAGGCCATACGGTCGCTGGAGACGGTAACTATGGGACCAGCAATTGGAAACGTCAGCGAAATCCTTCCTCAGAAATCTCGTGAACTTGCAAGGTGGTCACGAAACCAGTCAATACAAGTTGGGGTTTCTCTCCTAGAATAGTGGACGCACTCGGCGTCCTACAGCTCGGTGGGATAGAGGAGGCAGCCGCAGCGGTTAACCACAGAATTGCAATCTCGTGATATTTAGCGGGTGCCCCGTACTGGCTCATCTGAGGAGAAGCCACAGTTTCAATGCAGTGGTTTGAGGTTTGAAGGAATTTCGTCAACAGAGGTACGTCAGTTGGTGGAGCTTGGCCTGGCGGAACCCGAGCTGTAGTGGAGTCGCACCAAGCCAGGCCCGGGCTCGGGGCCGTGTTCTTGGCCGGCACGGGAGTTGTTCTTTCCTCAGTTCTCAACCCGTGGGACATTCCAATGATCCGGGCCATCCCGTGCTGGCGGGTTGAAATTAAGCCTTATGTCGTCCAAAATCTCTCTCGCATCCCCCAGGAAATGTGTACATCTAAATTTCCACTTCGTTTATCGATTGGCACAATAATTGGGTTCCAAGTTCCTGGGTGCGGCGTACAATGGGGCACAACCACCCGTGCTCGATTCACCAATTGCCCGATTTTTCAACGTTCCACGACCGCAATTGTCTCACATAGTTCTCGTCTTCATCATCGACAACATGGGGACAACACCATCCAGATGGCCCGGGTCTTGTCCACGTAGGGTCGGTGTAGTTAGGCCAAGTCGGCGGCCGGCAGGTCAAGGTCACTAGGCCCTGTCGGGAAGTTCCCCGCTTCGGATCGGCACTCTGGATCTCGAGTCAAATCCCCGGCGTCAATGGCGACACCGCTCCACCATCTTTCACTACCACCTTCCTGAAGGAGAGTTTCGGCCTGCCTCATTTATCGATTCTGTTGGGAGCCTTCGGGAGGCAAACATTGAAGCAGTAAGCAGCAACGACAGTGTCACAGCATCAATTCGGCGTAGACACATTTTGCCATCCACAGCAGCGACATCCATCCACGCCCCGGCTTACGGCGCAGCTTACCGCGTTTTTGGCGTTCGCCATTTGGTCGGCATCGCGGTCATCTCACGGTGATTACACGGCTTTGTAGCTACTGTGGAGAAGAAAAGTACGGACCTCCACGCAGATAGACGCCGTGACACCGTCCGATATTGGCCCAGGTTCAACAAGTTCTTCAATCTGGACCCCAAAGAGGAAGGTGTACCATTCACTGGACCCTTGCTGATCACCTTGCTTTTCAGGTTCTGTTCATCGTCCCTCGAAGTTTCCGAGTATTTATTCCAGGTAAGTGGCCTTTCCTCACAGTTCTCCTTCCCTTCGTCCACACTCGGTCGTCGTCGTTTTGGAATCTTCAAAATGATGGGCCTTGGACGTCTGCTGGCCGTTACGGCCTGCGTTGCGCAACTAGCCTCTGCTTTTGCGCCCCATTCTGTCAGGGACCTTCGCTTGTCGGTAAGTGCTTGCTCCTCATATTACTTTGTTGAAGACTTGAGCCTAACACGCATTTCAGTCCGAGAGCGATCTTGCGCTGGAGCCCGAGGGTGATCTCACCATCCAGGAGAGCACCGACCCCACGCTTCTCTACCCTGCCCGGACCATCAAGGTTCCCGTCGACCACTTCCACAACGACACCAAGTATGAGCCACATACCAACGATACCTTCGACCTGCGCTACTGGTTCGACGCGACCTACTATAAGAAGGGAGGTCCCGTCATTGTCCTAGCTGCCGGTGAGACGAGCGGTGTCGGACGTCTCCAGTTCCTCCAAAAGGGCATTGTATACCAGCTCGCCAAGGCGACTGGTGGTGTCGGTGTCATCCTCGAGCATCGCTACTATGGAAAGAGTCTGCCTACTTCCGACTTCAGCACCAAGAACCTGCGCTTCCTCACCACCGACCAAGCGCTGGCCGATACCGTCTACTTTGCCAAGAATGTCAAGTTTGCGGGTCTTGAGCACCTGGATCTGACTGCGCCCAACACTCCCTACATCGCATACGGAGGTTCGTATGCTGGCGCCTTCGTCGCCTTCCTGCGCAAGTTGTACCCCGATGTTTACTGGGGAGCCATCTCCTCGTCCGGTGTCACCGAAGCCATCTATGACTACTGGCAATACTACGAGGCCGCCCGCATCTACGGCCCCAAGGACTGCGTGACTGCTACCCAAAAGCTCACCCACGTTGTCGACAACATCATCCTGAACAAGGCCAACGCCAAGTACGTGCAAAAACTCAAGGATGCATTCGGTCTCGGTAACCTCACCCACACCGATGACTTTGCCAACGTTATCAGCTACGGTATCGCGGGACTGCAATCCACCAACTGGGATCCCGCGTTGAACGACACGTCATACGGCGAGTACTGCAACAATGTTAGCTCCAATGCGCTGCTGTACCCCGAGACTGCTCGCTTTGAAAAGGACGTCCAGGAGCTCTTGACTGTTGGCGGATACGGCAAGGAGGTCAAGACGCTCACCAATCAGTTTTTGAACTACATCGGCTATGTCAACGTCACCCAAGTCCAGTCGTGCGACGAGGACCAGAATGCCTGCTTTACCTCCCATGACAGCGAGTTCTACAAGAAGGACGATCTTAACCAGACGTGGCGCTTGTGGATGTATCAGGTTTGCGATCAGTAAGTTGAAAACCTCTTCATCAGTTTTTGGATTTCAACTAACATGGTCCTTACAGATGGGGCTACCTCCAAACCGGCTCCGGCGTTCCACGCAACCAGCTCCCGCTGATCTCCCGCGCCATCGACCTGAACTACACCTCCATCGCCTGCCGCGAGGCCTTCAACATCAACAGGCCCTCGGACGTCAAGTCCATCAACAAGTACGGCGGCTTCGGCATCAGCTATCCGCGCCTGGCCATCATTGACGGCGAGAAGGACCCCTGGCGCGCGGCCACCCCGCACGCCATCGGCCTCAAGGATCGCAAGAGCACCATCAGCGAACCTTTTATCCTGATCAAGGACGGCGTGCACCACTGGGACGAGAACGGCGTGTTCCCCAACGAGACCGCCCCCAACTTCCCCCCTAAGCCGGTGGAGGAGGCGCAGAGGGCCATCAGGAACTTTGTGCAGGCTTGGCTCCAGGACTTTAAGAAGGAGAAGAGTACGAAGCCTTGAGAGGCCCGTGTATCGAGGGTCGACTAGTGGTTTTGTGTTGTGATGGGGTGTAATACTAACCTTTTCCCAGGTGCCGGCGTCCATGATGAGCAGCAGGTTTTAGCAGACTTGTGACGGAAAGGCATGTTGAGCAGGATCCTGTTTATTTGGGTACAAAGCGTCTGGATAATATTGAAGGGAAAGGTTCTTGGATAGACTCCATGCACAAACATGTACAAATACATATTGATATGCAGTCAATGTACTTCTTTGCATTCTTTGTTATAATCTTTGCCGTTGTACCAGCAATTCAGAGAACAGGGGGCTCCGAGAAGTGATACCAAAAAGAGCAGACCGGACCAATGATGGTGAACCGTAGTTCAAGGTGGTAGAGAACTGAGAGAAGGAACGTTCTGCAGTCCGGAATAAGTTCAGGACTTGGGTGGAAGGTGAGTGACAACTTCGATATTGGCCTAGTGGTCTGTGACGCCCGATCTGCAAGCCCTTTACGCGACACTCCCTTCTTAACTGTTCTTCCCTGTTCTTCCCTGTCAATCCCCACAGACCTTTGATATCGTCATGGACTTAGCCAGACAAAATTATCTCTATGAAACCACGCAGATTCCCAGGAGAGCGCTCCTCCCCTTCCTCTCTCCTCACTCACGCACGCCATGGACCAATGGATTTCCTCGCGCTCGCCGAAAGGCCAGCGCTACCTCTATGGATTGCGGCACTTGTTCTCCTACTGATATCAGTCTACGTCTTCCGCCTGAACCAGGTCCTTAGCGAAACGCCAGACGAAGTCCGAAAGCTTGCACTCCGAAGATGGACGCGAATCAGACCTTCTCGAGACCTGTAAATGGCTAAAGCTGCGACCCTTCACGACCGAGAACCACGCCCAGCTGATTCCCCCAAATTTAGAAAGACGATACATCATCACCGGCGGCTCGGGTAAGTAAAGTCCTCCTTCTCGACCGACAGTCAGTCAGCTCCAATCGAAGACAGAGTCTGCTGAAGCACGCAACCTATACCATGCTTGTACGCAAACAGGCCTCGTGGGCGGCTACCTCGTCCTCTAGCTCCTCCAGCGCGGCCCATCACCCTCAAACATCCGAATCGTTGATTTCAAGCACCTTTCGCGACAGGACATGCTCGAGTCATCCTCTGCGCGCGACTCGACTTTGTCCAAACCAACATCTCCGCCTCGTCAACCGAGCAAGCCTTCGCCAAGCCATGGTCTTCTTCGGTTGCGCATCTTCCGCTGACTGTCTTCTGCACTGTGCCTTCGGATCGGTCGAAGCTCGAATACGCCTTTTGCGAGGCAGTCAACGTGCGCGGGACGCAAAACGTTGTTAATGCTGCGCGGCGAGCAGGGCGGATGTCTCTGTGTCGATTACGTCGGCGGCGTGGTGCAGTCCGGATGCTACGACCGAGACGAAAAGACCCACGCTCCCTGGGCAGCGCTCTCTCTTAGGGCAAACTCTTACACCGCGCAATAACCAATGTCACAGAAAGATGAGCCGAACAAGCGGCGCCAGGTATAAACCCAGCCCATCAACTTATTAACTGATAAACTGAAAAAGAAATCATCTCGGTCATTATTATCCTCTCTTCCCTCCTTGGTCAGCATCAACCACAACAAACAGTGGCGTCCTCCACGCCTTGCTGCCTCGGCACCTCGTCCGTAAACCCATCCATGATCATGTCCTCCTCCTCATCCACACCAGGAATCTCGAACTTGACCGTCAACCAATCGCACAGAAACTTGCCAATCAGCGCCCCGATCAAGATGCTGATGATCACATAGCCATTGTAGTACATGGCCAGCAACATGACCAGATAACCCAGTCCAAACATGACGGCGTGAATCACGGCTCTGACCAACTGCTGTAGGGGACTGGCGCGGAATTTTAGGGTGGTCGTTGTCGTCTTCATCGTCCCCATGTATCCCCTCCTTTCCACAACCGACGTTGTCGAAAGTCCTGTTTTCGCTGCAACAGCAGTACCACATGATGGTGAAGCCTGCCTTTGTTGTTGCTGACGCAAACGACGCTGTTGTTCCCTAATCAGAGCCGACCGTCTTCGAAAGTCGCGGACGATCCACTCGTCGTATTCTTTGCCCAAGCGGCGCAGAAACTCGAGCAAGACGACCATCAACATGATGCCGATGCAGGTGGCGGCGAAGGCGCCGCGCGTGGTGATTTGCCAGGAGGGGTGGATGAAGCAGGCGTCGATTGTGTACCAGTTCCAGAGCATCTGTTTGGGAATATGTTAGTAAGGTAGAGGTACCTACGCTGAGATGGTGAGGATAACGGGATTGGTGGACGTTGTAAGAAAGGGCTGTTGCAGGGGGGTAAAAAAGGGTGGGGGAAGGGATAACATACAGAAATCTTGCACGCCGGTCCGTCCATGTCCCCGTGGCCCATGTCCATTCGGGGAAGGAGGAGGGTTGAACTGTGTTGCGCCATGGTTGGCGACGTGTGTGAGAAAAGAGTAAGGGGTGAAAAATGGGTTTGGTGGTTGTAGCTTGTGAGCTGTAGAGTTATGTGTGGAAGCGCTTTGGTGGTGGTGATGATGTTGTGAAGTAGCGGCCGCCGGAAGACTTTAACGACGGTACCAGAGCGTTTGTCGATAGGCGGATTATAATGGTTGATGAGAAGGAAACAAAATTGTTGTTCCCTTTTAGCTCCGTCGTTGAGCTCGTTTCTTCACGACTAATGCTCTCAATGTCCGTATACTAGAGCTAGTCTGTGACCCGTGGGACCAAGTGGTGTGACTGAGAAGGTTTTCGAGACTCAAGTACGTAACCCGGACCCGGCGACTGGAGAGAACAGACGATGGTATGGTAGGTATGTAGGACAAGGATAAGGACTGATCGTCAGGTTCCCTTACCCAGCAGATACTAGCTTGGATTCAAGTGATTCAAGACGACGACGATAATGGTTCCATCCGTAAGGCGAGATACCTCTAGGTAGCGTGCAGAAGAGTCAGGAGATGAGGGAGAAAGAATGGAAAAGTGGGAGAAAAGGGTCAATGTGCATGAGAGAGAGCAGGTATGAGTGGAATATCGGAAGAAAACCTTCTTGTCCACGTTTCCTCGTTTGTTCAAGGTTTTGGAGATGTTTTGTCAAGTCCCACCATGGACGACGACGTCTCTGGAAATGATTCAGGGTCATCGTCGGTACGTAGCTCTCCGTCCGCCATGGATATGACCAATGTCATCAAATCGGGGACAGGCGGCTGGGCTGAAGCATCACGGTATCCCGGCCGGGTGTCGTTCGGGAGCTCGTCTCGCCTCCATCCCCTGATGTTTAAGGGTCGAAGCCCCGAGTACCTGGTTCAACTGTTCGAATTATCGAATGAAGAGCGAGGAATTCCCATTGCAGGGTCCCCACGCCACGCCGAGCGGACGAACACGACCCTACGATCCGGATACTACGTCGCCCCACTGTTGGTTGCAGAAAAACGTGCTCAAAGATGCTCAACCTTCGCAGCTGTGTCCAGACTCCAGCGTCATCTTAGCTTGTCCACCGATCCCGTTTCGGATTCTTCGTGATTATAGACTTGGCATTTCGAGATGCCAAGACAGAATGTACTCAAATCCTCTCAATGGCATGACTGAGAAGGAATGAGAGGATAACGAGAGAGAATCTGCAGTAGCATGATATACAGCAGAGCCGGCGCGCGAGATTGAAAACATGCTCACCTAAAAAAAAAAAAAAAGGGGGGCGACAACACCACCACACAGGCAACGGGAGGCGGGTTTCGGCTCACGGATTTGAAGATGAGTGATATTCTGGATCCTATTGCGACAAGAGTCAGCAACCACAGAAACGAACACCCAACGTTGCAATGGAAACTTGCTCAACTTTCTCGGCGGCGCTCCACACCCGCTGTGGGCGAACCCCTGGCAATATGAAATCAGCTCAAACGCAACCAGCTCCCTTTCGTTTCCTTTTCGAGATTCCAGAACACGGGTTTGTTCAAGATCGATAGGGACTGGGGCTACCGGGACAAGCGACGCGAGATCCGAGTGATTTTGACCTTTTAGATCTTTCGGTCAGTTGTCCTCCGAAAGTTAGTTTTTTGAACAATGAACTTCCAGGTAGTTATCATATCTATTCCCCTTTTCGCCTTGACATTGATTTTGAATCATCTCGACAACACACTTGTCGATCACAAACCACCGGGCAATGGAACAACAATACCTCTAACAACAACCTCACCAACAGCCACCAACTCCCACACTTGACACACCTACTTCCATAAACCCCCAACTCTAATTCCCCGGCCGGCTCACCCGACATCCAACGGCCAACGGCCACCCTCTTCATCCACCATGACACCACCAAGTCAATCCCAACTTTCCGCAAGAATGATCCAAAACTTCACCGGCCAATCCAACATGGAGCCGCACTGGGGCTACGCTTACCGCGTGGTCCCTTGCCAAAACGACGCCGGCTCGTGCGCCTACCTGGATGCCGTGTACTCTGCCCACGACCGGGGGATGCTTTACACCGGGATCCTGTGGGCGACAATTTTGGGAATCCTGCTCGTTTGGGGTGTTGTGAGGCGACTTGGTGCTAGTGGGGGAAATGCTTCTAAGTATGAGATGCCGGAGCAGGAGAATTTGTTGACGGGGGAGGTAGTCACCAAGCCTCGCTCAGTAGGAAGGTTCACCAGGGCGATGAGAGCAGTGGGCGCGACGGGGAGGAGGTATCTCCTTTCGAGCAAGGGGGTGAAGGGGATATTCGGCCAAGTTACCCGCCTCCAGGTTCTCATCCTTTTGGTCCTAATCGGCTACCTGACCATCTGGTCCTTCGTCGGCATCGTCTACGCCAAATGGATCACGCCCATTAAGGGCCAGCCCGAACACATCAAAGACACGCGCACCTCGCTTGGCCCATGGGCCGACCGCATCGGCGTGCTCGCCTACGCCCTCACCCCGCTTTCGATCTTACTCGCCAGCCGGGAATCGATTCTGTCTCTGATCACGGGCGTCCCCTACACCAGCTTCATGTTCCTCCACCGCTGGACGGGCCACATCATTCTCGTGCAGTCGATCCTGCACACCATCGGCTGGGTCATCGTCGAGGCGCGCCTGTACCGCCCGCAGCCGAGCGTGTGGAATGCCTTTATTGTGCAGACGTATGCTCGCTGGGGCGTGGTGGCGCTGGTGCTGCTCGTGCTGCTGTGGGTTGGCACGCTGCAGTGGACCATTCGCCGCACGGGGTACGAGTTCTTTCGCAAGGCGCACTACGTCCTGGCCATGGTGTACATTGGCGCTGTGATTGGGCATTGGAAGAATTTGCAGTGTTTCTTGGTTCCCGGTTTGGTGCTGTGGTTTGTTGATCGCGGTGCAAGGCTGGTCAGGACGGCGTTGCTGCATTATGGGTATATCCCTAGCCAAGGCAGGGTGGGATTCGCGGCGGCGCAGGCGGAGATGAAATTCTGGAAGGACGAGAAGCATGGGGATGTGGTCAGGTTGGACTTTGACCACCCGCAGAGGGCGTGGAAGGTTGGGCAGCACTTCTTCTTGTGCTTCACCGAGGGAAGCATTTGGCAGAGCCACCCGTTCACGCCGCTGTCGTGGCCGGTGAAGGATGGAAAGGGCACCGTCAGGCACTCGTATATCTTGAGGGCCAAGGGCGGAGAGACCAAGAAGCTGGCCAAGATTGTGCAGGATAAACTTGCTGGTGCGTTGTCGGAGAAGGCCATCGCCCCCACGACCCCGGTCATTCTCCAGGGCCCCTATGGCGAGAGCATTGCGGAGGGCGTGACGCCCGACGTCAACGTTCTCTGCGTTGCCGGCGGAACCGGTATCACCTATGTACTACCCCTCCTGATCGATCTGCTCCGGGACAGAAACATGAACTCGGGAAGGAAGGTCGAGCTGGTCTGGGCCATCAAGAGGGGCGAAGACGTCGAGTGGGTTGAGCCCGAGATGGAGGAGTTGCGCAGACTCGGTGGTGTCCATAGTCTGACGATTCGCATTTTCGTCACGGATGATGATGATGCCGCAAAGGCGGCCCCTCCGACCACTTGCTGCGGTGGCGAGTCGTCGCAG
The DNA here is from genome assembly GCA_000604205.2 of Neurospora africana FGSC 1740. Lineage (NCBI taxonomy): Eukaryota > Fungi > Ascomycota > Sordariomycetes > Sordariales > Sordariaceae > Neurospora > Neurospora africana. The sequence continues at coordinate 89,107 of HF970626.1, forward strand.
GAGGATAATGACGATATTAAGAGAGCGCCGAGGATGTCTGCCAAAAGAGACAGCTCCACGGCAAGAGGAAGGCCGGATGTGATGGCGGTGGTCAAGGATTTCGTCGAAGGTGTAGCCCAAGGATCAACGCGGGTGTTTGGTAGCGGGCCGCCGGGCATGATTGGCGAGCTGAGAAGTGTTGTCGCTGACTGCAACTCCGGGTCGAAGGTCTGGAAGGGCGAGGACCGCTTCGATGTGCGGCTCGTGTGTGATGACCGGCTGGAGTGGTAGTTTTACCTGCTGTGTTTTATGAGATACCCCAATTTATGTTTACCTTGGTTACACAACGAACTTCCAGAACCAGATGTGTGTGAATCCCATGGTCATGAAAACTGTACCATGTCTTGTATCTGGCTGAGAAGATCTAGAAAATGCCCTACTTGGCATGTTTAAATCTTATGTCCAAGGTGTGTTGAAGACAATGTGATGCTTTGAGAGAATAAACCGGATGTGTTTGTGCTCAGCGTCACACTCGCTGGACGATTTCCTTAAAACACTTACTGCAAAGATAGGGAGCCAAACACCTTTGCTGGCCACTGAAAGGCCACAATCATGTGAGAAATGTGGGAGAATCGCTCAGGTTGTTTCTTTGCATGTCGTGTTCACGGAATGGGGAGATACTTGGTGAGTGTCTCCCTCTTTGGTTAACAAATGAAACGATAAAGGTGGGTCTGCTGCAAGATGAGGTGCCAAAAGGTGAATGGATGTCATGGATGTGTGAATCATGGGAAATAAAAATAGTGGTCGACAGAAGCCGGGACTTATCGGAAGAAGTTTGAACTCAGTCCTTCGCTCTTGTATCGTGTATCGAGAAGAGATCGGATCTGGATGGTGCCGGCTTCATGCCCCAGGCACAACATCGTTGGAGCAGATGTGAACGGCAAGACTCGTTGACGGGATGACACAAAAGACAAGCTTGAAACCTATCATATAGGAGGATGTGTAGCTATATTCCAGGGTGGTGTTTCCAATGAAGGAGGATGACCACGATAGGTACGAGGAAGCGAAGTTGACCATTTGTGGTTGGAGGGAGGGGAATTTCACATGCCATTTTTGTTAATGGATTTCCAACTGATCTGAGGCTACAGTGCAGGGCCCCCCCTGCGCCATGCCCACAACGGAACAATCTGCGGGGAAGGCCCCCAAAGCGGCGGCCCCAAGTCGCAGCGGTACTAAAGTTCCACCGACATGTGCCGTCGTCATTCCCACCTGCCCGTGGATCTGCCCCGTGAGCCGCGGCGCCGTCGCCTGTCAACCCAAGTCTCATCTAGTTCAGTCTCGTCTGCTCTACACCGTGACCTCCAAATTTCATCCCACCTTGTATTCGCGAACTCCGACCATATTGTTTCCTTTCCGAACTGAGCCACGCCGCCGTTCCCATACTGTTGCCAATGAGCTAGAATACGACCGACACTTTCACGATTCTCGAGCCCATTTCGTCATCCTCCCAGCGAACCCCATTGGAGCCGAGGCACAATGTCCAGTACCGCTCTCGAGAGCCTCAAGGTGCGACCACAACAGCGCCAAAGCTCTTGCGAAAAGTCACCCCGAACCCGAACGCGCGAATATTGACACACATTTGCGCGTATAGGCTTCCATTGAACAAATAATCCTTGACCCCAAGTATCGCGACGTTCTTGCCATTGTCAAGGGCGCTCGCAATGGCGCCGTCTACGGAACCAAGGTGCGGTTTCCGCACGCGCTGGTGTACGCCCTCCGTTCTGACCCATCGCTTTGATGCTGCACGAGACTGACCTGATAATGTGACAGCATGATGCTCCTATTTCGATCTGGGACGTGAGTTTACACCCCCTTTACCCCTTTCCCACCTCCACTCGGCCCTCCGGCTGACCAAGTTTACCATCACACCAGTCTCCAAGAAAAAGCGAAACTGGTCTTCCGCGCGACGAAAACCCACGCTACGAATCTGGCAAAGTTCGCGACCATATACAAGACCGTCTGCTATCTTCTAAAACATTACGGGACAACCCCTGGCAAGGAAGGCAAGCAAATACCCAAATACCCCTTTGGGACGGCGCAAAAGTCAAGCGCATACCCGAGAGAGGACATTAGCTTACCGATTTCCCTATGGGGATAACCAGGTCCATACGATAGCTTCTTCGCCGGTCTCCTCGGAGGCTACGTCGTATTCGGTCAGCGATCGCGAAAGGGCAAAATCTCGAGCGTTAACCAGCAAATCGTCATCTATGTCTTTGCGCGCGTGGTGCTGGCACTGGCGCGCCTGGCCGTCAAGCCCGGGTATGGATTGCCGGGCGTGTCCGAGCCCAACAACAGCACCGCCATCAGTCATTATGCTTGGCCGGTCTTTGCAGCTGTGTCATGGGCCAGCGTCATGCACCTGTTCAGGTGGCATGATGCCGAGCTGCAACCCAGTCTACGCAGTAGCATGGTGTACATTTACAGAGATGCTGATACATGGGATGGCTTGCGCAACTTTATCTGGCATAATAAATAAAGCAGGGAACATTGGGATATCACTTGGGTTGGGTATTATTGCATTTCTTCTTATATACAGTCTATATACCTATCGGCGCACCTATGGCTGGCTGTTTCCTATATCGTACATCTTATAGAATCTGGCTGTCAATAAAGTGTCTAAGAGAGGCATTGTATCTCGTCTCGCAGCATAGGGAGTCAGTTAGAGTACAGGTACTACATGGACCTAGCGCTTGGAAATGGAATCGAGAAGGCTTTCGTAATTGGCAAAGCAAGTGACCATGCCAATGTATCGTTAATTGGTTTGGCAATCATGCGGATCACCTGTCTCGCTTCTCCGATTGTAGTATGTATAGAGGTACTTAACAACATATACATAGTGGTAAGGTATCCCTAACCTAGGTATAAAGGTCGCATGACACCTTATGGGTGAGGAAAGTGGACAAAAAAAAAACCGAATCAATAATTCGTGCCCAGGACTAATGAGAGAAAAACCAGAGCTATGGGAGAGCCATGAAGCCATAACAAGAGAAAAAAAAAAAACAGAAAACGTCAAAAGAAGTCTATAGAGGCTTCGAATTCACAACATCCCATGCATAAGGACGCCCTGATGTACGTCTGAGTAGAGGTAACTGCATCGGATACCTCTACATGTATGAGCCGGCAGCTGGCAGGCGCCTGGCCGCGTTTGTATCCTGCAGTCCCTTCGGATCTATGCATGCACTTCACGTCCCCAGTGCTACCGGCGTGGCCAGCACGCCTTGATACTCCTCCTCCTGCAAATATTGGATCATAGAGGTATGCGCCAGTCATCCCGTCACTCCTCCATCGCCTCCAACCAGGATCATCAGATTCCATCCCATCATTCCACTTGTCACGCCCCCGACTGACAACTCTGCACAGCTCGTTCGTTCCACCGACCAGACTGCCTCGTCTCAACTCCCAGCCTGCCCGGACTCCGGAAGTGAAGCTCGGTGGGAGAGACTAGGTACTCTAGGTACCACTAGCTGTCGATTGTCCCGGACTCAGCTTCTCGTTCTTCCGCTTTCTCCTCTTCGTATTGATGCTATCGATGGCCATAAACACGGGGATCGTAGGCGAAAGGATCACGACCACGCTCCACCCGAACGCCCGAGACCGCACAATCTTTCGTCCGATATCCTTCGCAAATTGCCGTTTTCGCTCAGCCGTAGGCTTCACATGCTCAGCGTCGTCGGCGTCGCCGTTCTGAGTGCCAGTATTCGCAAACGCAGCGCTATAGTCGTCCCATCCACCGGTCCATCGAAAGCCTTGCGAGGGCGACGGACGATGCCAGTACGGGATACTCAGCCGCTCATCCTTCTCGCCGCTACAATCGCGCACCTCGACCTTCCATCCGTACCCGCGCATTTCCTCCATCAACATTTCGCACGAATTGCTGACCTCCCGGATCGGCCCGTCGTAGTGTATGTTGACAACAATATCCCTCAGACACTTGAACTCTTCCCGCAACGCCGCGTCCATGCTGCCGAGCAGGATCTCCCTATCGTACGGCCTAACCTTCCAGAAGGAATGCCCCGGTCCAGACCAACTGAGATCAAACTCGATGACCTCGACATTCGGACACCTTCGCCACAGACTCGGCAGTGCACCGGGCACCACATTGGCGCGAAGGACCAAAGCGTCAAGCTTGGCCGGAGAGAGTCCCAGGGGGCCGTCTTCGAATGACCGGCGTGTTGGCCAGTCCAGATATCGCTGCCCCGCCCCCGAGTCGAGCGGGAACGGGATGCACAAGTGGTGGAGACAGGTCAGGTTGCGCTGCCCGATTCGGTCGATGAAGCCGCGCATGACATAGTTGGACTGCAGCTGGGCGCAGGGGAATCTGCACAGCGAAGGCGGCGCCCGGAACTGGTTGTGCGAGTAGAAGACGGCGCTGGCTTCCAGGTGGATTTGCTTGCAGGTGAGAAAAACGGTGAACAGGCGGGAGGAGAGCGGCCAGCGATTTCGTTCGGAGACGTTGTCGAGGTGCTTCACCACGCCATTCTTGGGCTTGTCGCCGTCCCTATTATCCTGCCACTCTTCGGCATGTATTGTGATGGGCTCCGAGAACACGAGAAGGGACTCGTATATTTGGTTCCGTATCTCGCCGGGAAGGCGGAAAAAATGGGGGGGTCTGTTATTGGACATGGTGGACGTGAAACTCATGGATGCTCTAGGTTGCCGAAGTCGGCCGAAACAGGTAAGGAACGGACGACTAACTGTGTCGGCAGCCAAGTCCCCTTTTATTCCGTGTCCCTTTCTTTTCTATGGCGGTGCCATCTGATATGAATGGAAATCTGAGTGACCGAGGCAGGTTTGCTCGAAAAGAGAAAAAGAGACTGGAGAGAGTCAGTCAAGAGACTACCTAGAGACGGGAATGTGCGTGACTACACTAGGGTAACAAGGTGCTGCCGGTCGGGGAATCGGATGTTGAAAAGAGAGTCGTAAGATGGAGAGTGGGAGGCAACGATAAGGAAAGTCGGAGGTGAGGAGACTCGAAGAGGGGTGATCCATTAGGGTCCTCAGGGTCGTGAGGGTCCAACAGCCAGACGGGATTGGCTGGATCAGCCCTACCTCGTGGCGACCCAAGGGGGGTCCCTGCATGCCAAGTGG
>HF970626.1:121506-142805 GCA_000604205.2 Neurospora africana FGSC 1740
ACCTTCAAACTCTCTGTCAGCATCCGCCGGCCCCAGTGGTAGTGGTTCGGGGCCTGGGTGTGTTTCTGTTGCGGGTGCTGTATATATCACAGGCTGTAACCCTGGCTTTGCCTCCACCTCTTCCGCTGGCACTCGCAATCAACCTTCAAGTTCCCTTTCAGCGACTGTCGGCCTAAGTGATCCCAGTGGCACGTCCCCCAGCAGAGGCAAGAAGCGCAAAGCGGATGGTGCGGATGTCCACTCTGTGGATGAGGACTTTTCTGGTCCTGTGTCTGCTTCTGTTGCTGTTTCTGTGGCTGATTCTGTGCTTGAAATTTCGAAAGAGCAGAAAGAGCAGCCAGCGCGGTTGCCGCTTGCTGCCCTGGATATAGAAAAGGGCGGGGATTCAGATGGTGGAAATGGGAATGATGCCTCTGGTGATGACAAGAAAGAGAAGGAGAGAAAAGAGCAAGTAATGGAGCATAAGTCTGCCGGGGAGGAGATAAAGAGTTGTGAAAAGCCTGGGAAGGGAAAAACTCCAGGGCTGCAGTCGAACCTGCACGGAGGAAAAGGGGAAGGGTTGTGCTCGAAATCTGCATCACCAAAGAGCGAGGCAGAGGAAACCAGAAGAGCCAAGGAACCAGAGTGTAGAACGCAAGCAGAGGAAGACGAGAAGAGACAGGCGGCAGCGAAAGGAACAGGAAAAGGAAATAAAAAGAGGAAGGCCAATGCCATCACCCCAGTGGCAGAGCCCGCGGCCGAGGAACCGGCGAAAGATGAACCACCAGCAAAGTGGGCTAAGACAGCGGCTGTGTCCGGCCCCGCGGTCTCCGAGGCGTCAGTGAGACGGAGCGCGAGGTCCCGGAAGCCTACTGCTAAGGTCAAGGTCAATATGCTCCAATAGATTGCTAGAAGACAATGGGGGCAGGACAACTGGGCCAAGACGGTCAACAAGAACAATAATGTCAAGATTCTCCTGAGAGTGCCGGGCAGCCGGGCAGCTGCAGGTACCGGGTATGTGGTTGGAAACCAACTGGCTACCTAGCGTCGGTCGTCAAGCACTTCCAGACATTCTCAAACTTTGGCGGCGTTATGATGTGGGATATGAGCCAAGTCTGGGTGTAGTGGTGATGTTTTTTTTTCCCCGAATTTGATTATATGGTAGCGTAAACACTCAGCGATGTCGACTTGAGCGCGACTAGAAATGACACAATGACCGATATTCCCCGTTGCCGGAAATTTTCTCTTTGTGCTGTGACATTGTATTGAAGGAAAGAACGAGTGTCTTCTCCGAGTTCTTGCCTCCGTCACCTTCCAAGCTAGGGTTAAAATGGGGCACAGGCAGAGATAATTTTTGAAGGCCTTGTTTCCTTCCATCTACGTATTCTTGCCGTCGCCCTCCCGTCTTGCTTTCTTCTCGAGCTCATTCGCTTCCCACGCCAAAATCAAAAGTGCTGCCTTTAGATTCCCAGGCCTAGCCCTCCTATTGACAAGTGTTCCTCCCACCCGAGACTTCTAGAGAAAGAATGTCGACATCCCAATCCAAGTCGAAATATGTCTCACCAACTGTAGTCGTGGTGGGGAGGTGTTCTTTGAGTTGGAGGGGGCGATTGCCGGCATACTATGCAACATAAGCCTTGTAGCCCTTGTGGACGAGACTTCCCACAATCATTGTGTCCGGTAGCTCTTGGTCATCGGTTAGGTCATCGTTGCTACTCTCGTAGCTTGTTGCACGCCTAAGAAGATGGTGAGTAGAAGAATGTTGCCGACCGAAACTTGAGAACACACAATAAACTTGAGTATAAATGGGAGGTTGTAACGATTGTAGCAGAATGTGTTGTCGTAACGATGGTGGCTAGGTAGGTAAGTTTGGTGATGGCGATGATCCTGATGTTAATAAGACCGGTTCTGCCTTCCATGCTTTTACAGGTGACCGCAATGCCTATTTGCAGACTGTTCACTACAGTACAAGACACTTGTGAGCCACGAAAATAATTACAAGAACACTTTATACACAAGAGCTGCCCATGAACACCTCTTCTATACATATCAAATCAGACGAAAGGCCATTCCTGGGGTGCCAGGGTTAGGGTGCCCACTCCGACAGTCAGCCTGTCAGGCAGACACTTACTCGTATGCCATTCCCATGAGGTGTAGACACCAGATAGCTGCTGGATTCTGGGAGCAAGTCCTCCACCCTCACTTTCTTCAAGATGCCGTTCTCTCCCAAGTCCCCCAATGCTAGCTTAACAAGAGAAATCAGTGAATGCTCAGCGGAGTATCTTTCAGTCTACCTTCTGTCCCCTCCTCCTTCTCCCTCTACACCCGCTGTAACTCCTCCCCGTCACCCTAGCACAAAGAAATAAAAAAGAAGGGAAAAAATGGGAAAAAAAAGATGTGCGGTCCGGGATTCGAACCCGGGATCTTTCGCTATCAGTTGGCATCCCCGGTCCTGTAGGGCACTGACTATACAGACCCAAGTGGGACGTCGATTGGGACAGCAGTCTACTGAGCGAACGCGTTGACCACTACGCCAACCGCACTTTTCTTTGTTGTTGAAATGAGGTCTGTCGACCTAATATATATACCTCGAGTCAGGGACCCTGGGAGACTGGTGCTGCTGCTGGTGCCGGTGATGGTCTGGGGGTTTTCATGTTTGAGCTGGGGCTGGTGTTGAAGCTCATCCTCACAGCGAAGCTACTACTGCTTGTGCTTGTGCTGGTGCTGGTGGTGTTGGTGGTGTGGTTGCTGGTGCTGAATTAGTCTGGCGTCCGGCGGTTTGGTGCTCGGCGACATGGAGGCGTGCCTTCCTTCCTTAACAGAGGGCCTGGACGGACTGGTCATGATGGTCAGGAAGGTGGTTTGAGGCCATCCCGCTCCTTCAATTTGCTTGCGGGAGGGGCAACGCACACTTTCTCACCCACCATCACCGAAGTCAACAGTCAACCACCTCATAGTTCGCAGCAGCAGCCTTCCATGCTTTTACCATTCAAGCATAGGGACATGCAAGCACTCGTATAATGTAAAGAATGTAGACCTATGACAAGTTGCACCTTTGGCAATGCAAATTCTCGTGATGATATTTGACTTGGCCGTTCGTTCTTCCAACAACACGCACTGCCCCTGCCATTGCATCCCTGCTGCAATGCTCTCGCGTACTACCTACATTGATTCAGTTCTATGAGACGCAGATAGCCAGGAGCAGTCTATGCTTTAGGAGGCCAGAATTTCTAAATCAACACCATTCGTTTTCCCCTACGTCGCGTGCCGAATGGAACAAGAGCATCTGCGACAGCTTCTCCTGGTGGTTTAGTATGCCTACCATACTATACGTACACACTATTCAACTGAGCGAGGCTAGAAGGTCATCTCTAGAACTACACCCAGCACTACGTATTTTATCCTGTGCATTCATAGCGCAACTCGCCCTCATACTGCAGACCTGCTCGCAATGCAACATTGCATACGTGCCTTGCATACGCGCATCATTATTTCGATTGCCGTCGCGACTCAACCCTCCCCTTCCTTCACCTACGCGTCAGGTCCCCCGCGATACCAATAACCCACTTAACCACCCAATATCAGCATATCAGCCTTTTCCCGGTGCATTTCAGGGTGCTACGAACCACGTGGGTTGACCACAGCACACAGGTTGATCAAATTGCTATGGACAGAAATTCGATATCGACGAAAGCCATGTGCAACGTCAACCGGGTATGTCTGAATGGCTGAAAGAGGCGTAGTGACAGCGGTGTCAGAATGTTGGGGTTTTGTTGAGGAACTGGAGGAACTGGTTACACGGATTGTCTTGCAACGGTCAGTCAGTTCACCATCTAGAGGTAGTTAGGTCAGGTCAATTGGTTCAGTTTGTTTCCACGGTTGTTTGGCGCAGAGTTCAATATTGCGACATTGCGAAAGACAAGGTTTCGCCTACTTGATGGACAGTTGACCGGAATGTTTTCACGCAGAGAAATGTGCGGAGTTGCTTTCCATTAGTACATGTAGAGGCGCTCTGCTATGTGCCTAAAGGAGCTGCGGGAAGAGGATAACCTTTGTGCAGTCCTTGAAAATGCTCTATCTGCCAGAAGTAAACCATTGTTGTGGTTGAATAAGAATTCGTAACCAAACTCTGAACCTAAGTCCCTCAATTTTGATGTCTAAGTCACTGCGGACAAGTGTTGATACAGAGCTGGGTTGAAGAGAAAGGGGGGAAAAGGATAAATAAAAGAGAGGTAATACGCGAAGTGAACATGCCGCCGGGTATGTGTTGCAGAAGAAGAAAAGTCATGCCTCAACGCCGTAATTCAGGTCATCATCATCCTACTCCCCGCCATATACCATGAAAGTCCCCATTCCTCCAGTCCCTTTTGGTTGTGCCCATCCCTCAATTTGTTTAACGTCTTTTCCTGACCTCGTCGGTGCATCTGCCACCGCCACCACCGCCGCCGCCAGTAGCGCTGCCATCGGAGATGGGGAGAGGCGTGTATGCGCGGGGTCTCCAGCCATCACCACCGCCAGAGCCAGAGCCGGACGAGCCCGAGGACGACGAGCTGGTATAGCTGGAGGAACCAGAATTGGCGCTACCAGTCCAGGTGTAGCTGCCTGAGCCGCTGGTGATGATCTCCTCGGGCATGTTGAGACTTGGGTACGTGCTTCGCTGTTCTTTTCTTGTTGCGTTGCGTGGACGACGGTGCAGTTTGGTTGCCTATGTGACAGAAAGTTTGTAATCGAGTCTTGAAGTCCTTTTGAAGAAGTTAATAATCAGGTTCAAGGACATCTGAAGGTAGGATAACGTACTTTATACGGGAAGAGCCCGGTGGAAGAAATGTGAGACCTCGGTGATGATTTGGTGTTGTGGCGTAAGTTGAGAAATAAGGGTCCGAAACGGCCAGGTAGTTTATGACTGACGGGGTGTCTGATGTAATCTGCAAGATGCCGACTGAGACTTGCGGGTAGCAAGGTTCGAGTTGGTATTATGTATGAAGAGGGGACTGATGATTTGGGATGAAAGAAAAGCCCTAATATTCACGGGACAAAGCGCGTTATATACGCCACAGAACGACGAGTGTTCAGCGGAACCGATCACCGAAAAGCAAAACACGCAATACAAATCTCGAAGATAGGTGTTTAACTGACCGAGATGGCCAAGACTGATGAAGATGGTCATCACCAAAGGCTTGCACAGCCATCAGCCTCACTCATCGAAAACGTGCACATGTCGGTGTGTCGATGACCAGTAGAATTCCACGCTCAGTTTGCCCCTGAATTTGACACATAAACAACAGCGGTCCATCCTCGCGACATTAAGTCTATCAACAAGTCTCCCTGGGGTGCCTGGACCCTTTCTCTGCAGCCTCTCTTCCACCCAGCTTCGTCAAAGTCGATGCGAAGGACTGTGTACCAGCCCTCAGACCTGCCTTGAAATCGGCAGATTGTGTTTTCGCTGTCTCGTTTCAAAGTGCGCAATGTATTATCCCAGCCCTCGAGAGGCTGTCAGAACGAGACTCGCCTAGGGCTCCCTGTGCGGCCGAACGGTCACTGAGCGGTTACACATATCCATTGTCCGGCCCTAGTAAACATTGCTTCTGGAAAGTTTCCATGTTCCACTGGTAAACGCCAAGTGTCCGATAGTGTGAAAGGCATTTTTGCCCGAACATGCATAACGGCCGCTTATACCAATGGTGTATACGGCTCGATAGTAGGTATGGAGGTCTGACCGGCCCGGGGATCGTGTATCAGTGGGCGCGCAGTGGATGACCTAAGCCTCCATCAGGGTCATTGCGTAGCTCGTGTAACACCCATCAACTACGTTGCACCCAAGATCTCCAATGCTTTCCTTAGCTCCTTCACCGCCGTAGGGACGTCTTCAAAGTTCAATGCTGAAATAGCCCATTTAGCGTGCTTCTGGGCCGAGGCCATGGCAGCTTCGTCGGTTGTGAAACCTCCAGCAACTTGCGAAGAGGCATAAGTGGATGCAGGGACAGCTAGTTGGGGAGGCACTGGCTGTAGACTGGGAACTGCAGGAGCTTTGGGAGCTGGAGGAGCTTGGTTCTGGAAGGGAAAGTCAGTTGGCTGGTTGACAGGCGGTGATGCCACAGCAGCTGTTGACGGTGCACTGGGAGCAAACGTGGGAGGAACCACAGATGGAGCAGAAGGCTGGCGATCAGCATCCGGCATCCAAGCTGCAGCGCCCGCATTAGGCATCGAGATATCAGGATCAGGGTAGGATGACAGTGCGCTCGGGGCGGATGGCAGATCGGGCTCAGGCCTGTAGTTGACAGGGTTATGTGTGGGAGCTGAGACCGGAGTGTCCGAGTCCAAGGAGACTGTTGACGGTGCTGGGTCAGTAAGCCCACTGGGTACACCGGGCAACTTGAGTTCGGCTTCGGATATCGGGGATGGGCCAGCCGAGGCTGGGCTGACTGGCAAAGACACGCCGGCAGCGTCCGTCCTCTGCAGGTCTCTGTCTGGGACGTCCTCCACTGTGACCGAAAGAGGTGGTGGTGATGTCTTTTCGACGGACCCGGTCAATGTCTGAACTTCTGGATCACTGGGGTCCAAGGCCGGCAGTTGGGCTTCTTCGCGTTTCGGGTTGGACTCGTTAGGGTCCTTGCCCTCCTTGATGGCCTTTGCGATGCGTGCGGCATTCCATTTTGCATATTTAATCTTTTGTTGCGTCTCCTCGTCGGGAGGGCCCCAGATGTTGACCAGATGGAAAAAGGTAGCGGCGGCGTCGAATGTCATGGCCGTTTGCTGTGTCACTTTGTTTGCCTTGACTACTCGCTCGGCACGATCGAGGGTTTCCTGTGCGAATCTGTCGACGACGGCCTGGCCGACCTCATCGTCTGTGTAGGCATCTTCGTTCGGGTGCTCAGCTTTGGCCTGTAGGGAACAACAGTCAGCAAGAGAAGGTGGTAAAGGGAGACGGAGTAAAGCGTGCCTGTTCCAGCTTCCCCATCAAGTCCATCGTATAAGTCATCATTTCGTCATTCTCTTTGTGGAGTCCCCTGTTGAGGATCTGGTTGACAACCCAATAATTGCCTGCAAAAGTCAGACACTGCCGGCCCCCAGTTGTCTTGGGGTACTTTGCTTCGTTTACATACACCAATATGCAATCTCGGGTTTTACTGATTGAAGCTGGAGGGCCTTTGTCGCGCATTTCCAGAGGTTGATATCGGCCGCCTTGACGGCAGCGGGGATCGTGATGTTGTCTGCCATGGCGATGGCGTTCGGGCGTCTAACAGGACGGGGTATGGGTACGTTCGGATAAAGACAGATGATTGATAAAGAAAGACGATAAGAATGAAGTTGTGCAAACCAGCAAAACTGCTCGTCGTCAAGTCCCATCAGAGGAGGTTTTAGACAGTTAAACACTGGGCTGGCGTCGTCATCTTCCGCGGCTGTCTCTAGGCGGCACCATTGTTAGCGTCTCTTCCCCACATTCCCGCCGAGCCATCTGCTCCCAAGCACAGCGGAAAGCCATCCATGCCATGTGCGTTGGAGCTTGGGCCACAATCCGGCCATAGCACGTTTCATAACACTTGAAAGGCCCCCGGACCGCAGCTCCCCTGGTGTGATTCTGGACGCTTCTGACTTCATTTGTATGTGGCACCAGCTTCAACACTGCAGCTTCTGTTGAAATGTGTTCTTTTGCCGAATTTGGGATCGTGACAACTTTCCTTTCATCTTGATCTGTCTGTTTGTTGCTTTCCTGGGTTTCAAAAAACACGACACCATCCCACACGGGGCTCCCTAGGACACATACGGAAGAGCTTCCTTCCTTTGTTCTCATTCATCGGTATCTGCCATTGTACATTCATGACACTGTAGCTCCAACCCCACAAACCTCACCATATCATCATCCCCACACACACACCACAGTCACCAAGTAAACAAAAAGCATCACCTTCCTGATTTCATCATGCATCACCCCACCCTCTGCGCTCTGGCAGTCGGTCTCCTGTCGGCGCTCCCCGGAGCTCAGGCCGGCCTTTATACCAAAAAGTCCCCTGTTTTGCAGGTTGACGGAAAGGATTACGATAGGTTGATTGGCAAGAGTAACCAGACATCTGTAAGTCCCGAGCCGACTATATCTTATATGTAATGATGCATATATCTGACCTATTTCCCTTGCAGATCGTTGAATTCTACGCCCCGTGGTGCGGCCACTGCCAAAACCTCAAGCCAGCGTACGAAAAGGCCGCCAAGAACCTTGAAGGCCTGGCTAAGGTCGCCGCCGTCAACTGCGACGATGACGCCAACAAGCCCTTCTGCGGCAGCATGGGCGTGCAGGGCTTTCCGACCCTGAAGATCGTCCGTCCTTCTAAGAACGGCAAGCCCATCGTGGAGGACTACCAAGGCCAGCGCACCGCCAGCGCCATCGTCGACGCTGTGGTTTCGCGCATTAACAACCACGTCGTGAAAGTCGAGGACAAGAACCTCGACAAGTTCCTGAGCGACAAGAACGAGACAGCCAAAGCGCTCCTCTTCACCGACAAGGGCACCACCTCCCCTCTACTGAAGAGCGTCGCGATTGAATTCCTCGATGTCATACCCGTCGGCCAGGTGCGGAACACTCAGTCCAAGGCGGTATCTACTTTCGGTGTCGATAAGTTCCCTACTCTGATCCTATTGCCCGGCGGTGATGCCCCCGGCATTGTGTACGATGGTGAGATCAATAAGGCCGCCATGGTGGAGTTCCTTTCCCAGGCGGGCCAGCCTAATCCGGACCCAGCACCGGCCAATGGCAAGGCCAATGGCAAGGCCAACGGCAAGGCCAACGGTGGTAAGAACAACGGCAAGGCCAACGGTGGTAAGAACAACGGCAAGGCCAACGGTGGTAAGAAGAACGGAGACTCCAAGAAGGTCGCCTCCTCCTCCTCCTCCTCCTCCTCAACGTCCTCCGAAACCTCCGCCCCAACCCAGGAAGCCCCCGTGATAATCGACAGCCCCTTCCCCATCCCCACCCTCAATACCCCCGAGAAGCTGATCAAGGAATGCCTAACGTCCAAATCCAACACCTGCCTTCTCGCCTTCGTTTCCTCCCCCAGTGAAAAGGCCCAAAATGCCCTCACCCACCTCTCCGAAATAGCATTCAAATACGCCCACTCCCAGCACAAGCTCTTCCCCTTTTACGAAGTGCCCCTCACCACCAACCCCGGCGGCGCTTCCCTCCTCAAGTCCCTGGGTCTCAAGGAGGATGCTGACATCGAAATCATCGCCATCAACGCCCGTCGCGGATGGTGGAGACATTACGACGCCGTTGGTGCAGATGATTTCTCGGCACATGATAAGTTGGAGGCGTGGATTGATGCGATTAGGTTGAGCGAGGGAACCAAGAAGAAGTTGCCGGAGGGTGTTGTTGTTGAGGCTTCGACGCAGGAGAAGGAGAAAAAGGAAGAGTCTGGTAAGGCTGAGGAGACGGCGGGTGGTCATGATGAGCTTTGAGAGATTGGTGAAAGTGTAGTTTGCTGAGACTCGTGTTAGTGAATGGCTGGTCAAAAGTTGAAGGAGTTTTTGATATATCTCGATTTCGGACAACGCTTTCAAAAGTTGGGGCACGCTTAACAGAAACGACTTGTTGCTCACCTGACCCTGAGCTGTATTTTGATTATATTAATAGTCGTGAACTTCGTCATGTTGTTCATTCGTTTTGCCCCAAACCATGATAATGCTACTCACCGTACCGTATCCGATTCTATGACCCAGAACCCAACCATTGATCCAGTAGTATGTATTCAATCCAGTTCCATATCATTCAACCCAACCCCCCTCTCCACCGTGCCCTCCTGTATCATCTTTATCCCCTTTTCCCTCACTACCCTGTCCAGAATCTCCCTCACCTGCTTACACCCGTCCACGCCCACAGCCAACATGCCCTCCAGCCGGCTCACCTGCACTCTGCTCTCGCAGACCAGCACCGCCACGCGGTCGCTGTCGCCCAGCGTGGCCACCGTCAAACCGGGGAGCTCCTGTTCCTCCTGGTGGTTCATGTCCAGTAGCGGGTCGGCGCCCTCGTCGTTGGCCGCGTATGTGGATGTCGAACCGGCTGTGCAGGCCGCGACGTAATCTGTCATGGGAATGCCGGCGTCGACGCAAGCGAGCGTGGCGGCGTTGATGAGGGCGGCAAGCAAAGAGCCGTCTTGCGAGAGCACGTGTAGGGAGATGTTGATAGTGGAGTGCGGGAAGAGGTGGGTGTGCAGGCTGGCGGCAAGGGCTTGGGATATCGTCGACTGGAGTTCGAGGATATGCCTGTGACGGAAGGAGAAATGATGGTTAGTTATGCAAACAGTGACAGACTAGTAGCAGTAGCTAACACTGGGGGAATAATCCTGATATCGACCTACTTATCACCTCTCCCTCTTCGCTTACGGTCAACGGAGCTAAACCCAGCAATCACAATGTTTACAGCAACCTCAGCGTTCTTAGACTGACCACCACCACCACCACCCGACGTGGCTCCCCTCCGAGGACCAGGCTCGCTAGGTCCGTTGACGACACACATGACCTTAGTGTGGCCCATCTCGAGGTAACTGGAGCCATCGGCGGCGGCCTGGGTGCGGATCTGGGCATGGATGCGACGCAGCTCGTTCCATCTCCGGCCGTCGACGCGCAACAGCGCGAGGCTGTAAGCTGAAGTATCGAGAGGCATAGCTGTATGTGTGAGTGGGTGTTTGTTTATGTTCTGGTTGTTCTAGTGTTTCACTTTACTCCTCCGGGTATCGTGGTTCGGGCTAATCTCTCTACCGGACAGGTAGCGAGTCGGCTCGGTTCGACAAGTTAGGTATTGATGCGATATCGTGCCGCGAGCAACGCGCAAGCTCCCGGTACGTGTTTCGGAGGGGAGAAAGGCTTGCGTAATACGGGAGTGTCGGGGCCCCAGTTTCAGGGACTAGTCTAGATTATTGCGAAAAGTGGGAATTCGAAGCTTCCGGTCGACCCGTCTGAATAATTCAGTGTACAGCAGGTTGGTGGACGGTTGTTGACTTTGAAATCGCCTTTGTTGATGGAAACGGACGTGGTTGCGCAAGGCCGAAAAGTTTCCAATGGCAAGACAGGAAAAGTTTAAGCTGCGGGGCAAGATCCGCCGCGTCTCAGGTCCGCGGGGTCGCCGCGCTCCACCACTCCAGGTCGGCGGGAGTTCCACAGGGCTGCTTCCATCAGGCGCTGAAGCAAGTGCATGCATGTGGTCTGTGCGTAGGCTTGTTATGCAGCTTGCAGCCAGAAGAGCCGTTGAAGCTTTGACCCCGAGTCTCACGGTCGGAAGGAATCTACGTATTGTTTGTTGTTCATTACATCTGCTCCCCTCTCCACGTGACGGGAGCTGTTGATTGTCTTTGATCTGGCACAGGGAGCATGTGAGGGCAGAAGCAAATCCACCGCAGCTGAAGTCTGGATTCAGGAGTCGTCAATTCAGGGGCACGCCGTGGCAGTGGCAGTGACCCCTTGACAAGAGCAACATTCCCCCCTCGCCAACTGAATACGGGATAACGGACACCAAGATCATCCCATGGATATCGCGATTCGCCGGGTGTTCGTAATGTCGATTGGTCTGTATTCTTGGAAGCTTCGGTTGGGCGCCTCGTCACCTTCGATCATCTTGGACCCAAGAGTAAACCGGTTTTGAGAGTCTGGAACGGGTGGAAATCGATCAAGTTTCAAGAGGATCCCATTTGGTGTTTTTGGATCGAGGTGTTCATTGAACAAAGATTCACCATTAGCCATTACCTAGCCAGCCGTCAGCCAGTAACCACAATCAATGCTTTTAGCAAACGGTTTCATCAGACGCGGTTTGTTTCTCGTTTCACTGCGCTTGTTCTTCGAAGAACTAGGCCCGACCAGCCCACGGGGTCCAACGGGGCAACGGGAGAGTGTTCCTTGTGCCAACTTGAAGTCTATCAAGGAACGACCCAACAAGCCTAATTCGCATTACGCGTTTAATCAAACTGTGGATGAACTACGGCAAGGATGAGCCAAGGGGCTAGCTAACACATTTCGCGGTAATTAAGGCAGACATTTGTTAGAGATCAAAGCTCTGGGGGTGGCATTACCCCCGTTCCCGTTCATCTCGATTCAGACCACCGGGTTTCGAAAAAGGGAAGGACGGTGACAGGGCTACCTAGCGCTGCCATCCTTGACGCGCTACAACAGCAACCTCACTTCCCCAAGCTCAATTTCCAGAACACCATGCGATGCACGTGCCCGTCTTGGGACCTCCCCTTTGAGTAAGAAGATAAAGAAACTTCTTGCATTGAAAGTCACGAGTAGAATCCATGCCATTGTGAATGAAACAAGGGCTTCTTTGACCTATTCTTGGTTCGAGGGTGCTGCGTAATCAGCGTTAAGGTACGCCTTTGTGCGTCGTCGAAGGGTTCCATTGTTGCCACCACTTGGAATCGACCGAACTGCCGGCGGATTGGGTGGTGGAGATCAAAGGGGCCAGCCAATCAGAGACACCAGGTACCTGAGCGGAACTGCGGAAGTCGTGGACGGCGGGTCGCAGCTGGCCACTCAGGGACGAGAGATGGGACGATCACCGCCCTGACGAGTGGCAGGGACTGCAAGACCCACCCGGCCCACCTGTCCAGACCAATCTTCCAGGTGCCAGGGATCAATCTGCCAGGCCCTCATTTCGGCGCCCCGGGCAACGTCGCACTGCGCTGTGTGCGTGTGCCCCTGCAGGCGCCGTCTGCATGTGCCGGGACCACAACACATGGGCCAGGGGCACGCAGCCCGCTCCCGTCGTCTCTTTTAACCTCTTGACGCCCTCCCCTTTCTCCCTCGCGATTTCATTCCTCCTCCATCCAACAACACACAACGACGCACAACGCTTCCTTAGTTGCGCTTCACCACACTCTTTTCCCCATCTCCCGCGCAGATATCCCAATCTCGCAGCCATTCATTCTTTAGACAGCGGTCCCACGCTACACCAACACTCCTTGGATTGATTGCACAACATAGACCACGTCAGCCACCTCATCTCACATAGACTCGACATTTATCAAGCCAGCTTTCAGCGTCTTTTCGAGATACCCAGCATCCTTTGCGCCATCTATCCATTCCAACTAGACCAACAACTCTTCAACCGACAAGATGCAGATCACCAACATCCTCGTCCTTGCCGGCGTCCTCGGCGCCTCGGCCATGCCTTCTGGCCACGCCCACCTCCACCGCGCCGCCCACCAGCAGCGCGACCTCAAGTTCTACAAGGCCGAAAAGCACTTCCCCATTCCCATCCCTTCCGCCACCTCCTCCTCCTCCTCCGTCGCCATTCCTTCCAGCACCACCGTTCCTGAGCCTGCCCAGAGCTCTGCGGCTGCTGCGACCGGGGATGACTCTGACGAGTACATTCCCTTCTGCGGCGAGAACAAGAACACCAAGCGCGTCACCTACGCTCAGATCATGTACACTGGCAACACTGGCGACGCCAACGGCTGCGAGTGGAACTCCAACTTGATGACCGTCCCCCAGAAGATCGCCGACAAGTACAACAACCGCATGTTCTTCACCAACGTTGCCGACGTGGCCTATCAGGTTGTTTGCGGCAACAAGATGGGTCAAGACCACCAACTCAACGGCATGTTCAAGGTCGCCGCCAACAAGCAGCTCGAGTTCATGCTCCAGCCTGGCGAGACCCAGGTCGTTGTCGCCGACGCCAACACCCAGGCTGTCTGTGCTTTTGCCCCCGAGGAGGTTCCCACCACTCAGAACGGCCAGTTTGCCGGTAACTGGGCCGAGGTCGACTTTCAGAACAGCAGCAACGGTGGCTGGTCTGGTGCTGACTGCTCTTCGCTCGTTGCCCAGGCTGCCGGTATGGACGTTCCCGGCTGCCAGATCTGCGGCCACGACACCTGCTCCTCCATTCTCCCCGGTGGCTTCGGCACCAACGCCTACACCAAGGGTATGGAGGCTCTGGACGGTGTTGGCCTCAACATCGCGTCCGGCCAGCAGGTCACCCTCAACATCAAGGTCGGCTACAGCGGCAAGGACTAAACGTTTCTTTCCCGAAATACAAACCCTGTCTCCGATTCATGACGATAACCGACGGTGCCTTGTAGGCAGCCTGATTTATGGTGGTTCAATGTGGTCGTTCCTATCTTGCTTTCTTGTTACATACTTGATGAAAGGAGCGGCGTGGGTGTGCTTGGAAAATTGGTGCTTCCCCGGCGAGGGTACGGGCTACGTTATCTAGGCATTTGTTAATTGAATACCATTCTTGATGACTCGAATCCGTCGTTGCTCGTGTTGATATCCGTGTGTACTTCATCGTCCAGGCACCTGCGGCATTCCTGTTTGCTGCAAGATCATGTGCGTCGGCAAAGCCAACAAACAGCAGCCGCACGATGTCACAGATACATACCTAGAACTGCGCGGCATTTTCCACAGCTTCTATACGTATCCACCGAGCCTTCCCCCGCTCAAATACGAGAAACAATGAGCACAAAACCGGTACAAACTCCTGATGATCATGTCGATCAAACACAAATAAGATCGCACAGGGCGGCGGCATAGGGCTCCACGGCCCGATGCCGTCTGGGGGCCCTTCTGGGGAATGTAGTCAATGCGAACCAAGACACAAAGAAACCACATTTGTGTTCGTGGTAAGCTTAATCGGATTCGAGTGCTTGTGGTGACACAAAGTGAGAGGGTTTACGTTATGTTTTTTGTGTGGGACCAGACTGGCAGCGTAGTGTAGAACAAGTCTTTTTGCTTTCAATCTTGTCGATCGCCATCTGATGACATGCAGTAGTGTAGTGGAGTGTAGTTTTGGGCTAGAAGTTTCCACTTATGTTTTGCCACTTTTATTGCGTGCTTTCGTTCGGCGTGTCTTATACACTAGTAGGTATGGTTTCTTCATTGAAGAAGCGGAATTCTCCGTATTGTTTATGCCTCTTTGTACGCTTATCCGTGGTGTACACTACAGCCCGGCCGGATTGCAGGCGGCAGAACCGTATGCCGCGCTTCACATGGTCCTCCCTCTCCTGGCCGAGCGCTTGGCTCATAAAGCTCAGACGAGCAAGATCCGGGGCGTTTGGGCCTGGGCTAGGCCTGAAGTTGAGATGAATAGAATAGGCGGCAGCTCACCGGCCACCACGGACCACATCGGCGGTGGTTCGTTGGCTCGGGCTCCCGCTCCGGACGATCATGATGGGAAACATCAAAGATACCCAACCATTTTCCTCGCTTCCTTCACGCACTCGACTCGAGGCCCCTCTCCGGAAGAGAGGGAGCGACGACAATCGGTCGATCTTCCCCGCCTGTCCCGGGTTCCCAAGGAAGGAAAGAACGACATCCGGCCATCTACTATGTACACTAGTGTATTCCTTCCGTCCCTACTGGGAGGCGTTTATGCTTATTCCAACCTACACCCGCACCCTCAATGTCCCGGTTCCCTGATTGGATGGATAACGAGGCCGTTATATATAGGTTCTTGTGCTCCTCCACCCGCCCCTCGAGAAGTTGAGCGGGGTTGAACCTGAAGCTTGACACGTCACGGACCCATGTCTTAAGTCCTAATCCTACATCTCACCAGCTTCGCAGCTTGTAGAACTGCATTGTTGCGCGTGTGTAATGCAATGCCGTGGTGGTTGGGTACCTAGAGGTACCTATAGGTAGGCGATAGGATGACTTGTCGGGAATTTCCTGCTGGTGCAGTGACTGCTGACAGCTGACTGCTGATCCTCTGAACGGTAGGTACCTTGCATTCATTCTGCAGCCATCAATCTATTCTCAGGCCGGTAAATGTGACATGAGTGACGCCAGGCAAGGTACCTTACCTCTCTCTTCTCAGCGGCAAGCGCACGCTGTGTACGCGCCGTTGAATGCATGTGTTGTGCATGCGTCTCGTTGCGCATCTAGTCAGCAGGTAACAAGCTGCGAAGCTGGCATCTTTCTTTGGGTTGGCGCGTCCATGGCTGTCTGTATGCTGTGCATTGTGCATTGCTGTGATACATCAGAAGCGCTTTTATTTTACTTTTTGTTACTTTCCCCGCGTCTTGTAACCCGTGAGAATGGGGTTATCGAGATGGTCTGAATTTCCTCCTCTCGATGCTCCTTTTTTTGTGTTATAGTTGCACAGTTGTTGAGATACACATGGGGCCATGTTTGTGGGATGGATCCATGAGGGAGACGGATGATGGAAGTCTGGCATACGATAGGGGTTGCTACCTAGTTCGGAATGATATGCTTTGAAGGTGTTCAAACTCCTAGTGAAGAAGCACCCTACCAGTGATGCTAACGCCTCCTCTTCAAATCAAAGGCTCCAAGTCAAACGAGAAGCTCATCTCCTCAACCTTGACGAGCAAATCCTCCCTCACACCGGGCCCGCAAGCTGCCGTGCCCACACCCGCAACCTTTGCGTCAAGCCTTAACAGCGTAGCGTTTTCTTCCACAAGATCGCAAGGATGCTTTGCCTCCTCTAACGCCTTCGCGCTATGTCTCGTCGCCACAAAGCTGAAGTTCCTCTCGCAATTATCAGACCACTTACCGCGTCCTACTAGTTTCGACCACTCAGTGTGCCCTGCTATAGCCCGTAGCCCGGCCCCTTGAGGCTCACGGATGGTTACCCACCTCGTTCCCATGCGGTTGCCGTTCTCCTGCGGTACTTCATAAGGGGTCTGAAGGTCGACGACGTGGTCGACAGACCAAATGCCGACGCGCTGTGCAGTACGCTTGTCAGGATAGGATTCTCCAGGTCCTAGACCGAACCACTTCACGGCATCGAGGCGGCATGGCAGGCGGAGGTCGAGACCCACACGGGGGATGTGGGCGGGGAGGGTGTTGACGTAGTCAGAAGACTGAGGTTCGAGGGTTATTGAGATGCGAATGACGCCAGCGGCAGTGATTTCATAGATTGTATGGGCAAGGTAGCCCCAGGAGAGAATTGGTGGCGAATGGAATGTTTTTGTCGTGATTACGACCGTGTCAGCAGTGGCAGTAACGTCGAAGAAGCGGAGCTGGCTAGTCATGGCATGGACGCCAAAGCGCTTCCAGTACGGAAGGGAAATGGGTTTGTCGTTATCGGTGGGTGGACGCCAGAAAGAGGGGGTAATAGCCGCGCCGGTTGACGGGTTGGGTTCGAGGAGGGCAGCACCGCCAGCTGTCCAGTTGGTGATATGGCCTTTTGCATTGTCGAAGTTGACGGTGAAGTTATGTCCCGTAATGGTTGTTAGAGCGCCAGATGATTCGCATTGGAGTGGAAGGTACACCAGTGAAGAATCACAATTGTACCATGGTTTCTCAGACCCGAGCTGGAATTGAGCCCAAGCAATTTCCTGGCCCTCTTCCGCCCATGCTGTCGAGCTTCTCAGGCGGAATGAGACGGTCAACCACATACCACTAGGTGAATAAAACGGCAATGGACGCCTTAGATCCAGCTCGACGCTCTTTGATGATCGTGGGGGGATACGTGGCAGCTCCAAGACACCAGCACTATGCAGGTTGGTACTAGAGAAGGTAGATTTGTCAGTTAAAGTCTGTATTGAAGGAGTAGAGAGGAGATTACCTGGTGGCATAAGTTTCCAGCTTCCAGGTCGCGGTCAAATGATGGACCAAGACAAAGTCGTACGAATTCGTAATCTTCAGCGTAAGCTTTTTGAAGTCATAGTCAACCAACTGGGTCTCTATAGGCTGGTACAGTTTCTGAAGCTCGAGTAGTCCAGGTGTCGGCTTGTGATTGCTGTACAGGAGACCGTCCATGACAAACGTCCCGTCATTAGGAACATCGCCGAAATCACCCCCATAAGCATAGTAGGACTTGCCATCAGGGTCTTCCTTCCATAACCCATGGTTAGCCCACTCCCATATGAAGCCCCCCTGAAGGCGAGGGTAAGCACGGAATGCTTCTTCGTAATCCTCGAGCCAGCCAGGCCCATTTCCCATTGCGTGCGCGTATTCGCAAAGCACTATGGGCTTCTCGAAGGTGCCATCGGACCTCACTCCCTCAGTCTCGGCGAGACTGATCAACCGCTCAACTGATGGATACATGTACGAGTACATATCAGCAGACTCAGCGTGAGGGTCTCCTTCGTAGTGGACTAGCCTTGTCGGGTCGATATCTTTTGCAAGCTCGTACATGGCTCTATGGTTTTGGCCGTAGAAAGCCTCGTTACCCAAGGACCAGATAATGACAGAGGCGTGGTTCTTGTCCCGGTGTATGAGCTGTGCCATACGATCCAGGTACGCAGCTTTCCAGGACGGATTGTCACTGGTAAATTTGGCGGCATGGGCAAAAGTTAGCTTCTTTCGCTCTTCATAATCCACCTCTTCAGGTATATCCAATGGGCGTGCAATGGCATCGTAGAACCCATGGCATTCCAGATCTGCCTCGTCTATGACCCAGAGACCGAGTTCATCGGCGAGGTCCAGAAGCTTTGGGTGAGATGGGTAATGGCTGCACCGTAACGCATTGATGTTGTGTGTCTTCATAAGCAGGAGATCCTTTTTAATAAAGTCCAGCGGTACAGCACGTCCAAAGGAAGGGTGATGGTCATGTCGGTTGACGCCACGAAATCTGATGGGCTGCCCGTTTACACAGATCAGTCCATTCTTCAGCTCAACCTTGCGAAACCCGACCCTTTGTTCAACCACATCGATAAGATCATCGTCGACCATGTGCTCTATCCGGACTGTGTAGAGATTCGGGCTTTCCGCTGTCCATTGGTATACGTTGTTGATCGGAATCTTGAACATCACCTTTCTGCTGCCAACCCCGGGGTCTTCGGCACGGCCGACAATATCTTCGTTGTCATCCTGGACAACCACTTCTACCACCGAGTGAGACTTTGCTTTGACATCGATCTCGGCAATGAGTGTTCCATTCTTGTATCCGGTGTCGAGATCTGTCCGTAAGAACCAGTCCTCGATTCGAGACTGAGGGAACCACAAGAGGTGTACGTCGCGGAAGATGCCCGAAAGCCACCACTGATCCTGGTCTTCGATGTAGGAGCCGTCTGACCATTGGTAGACCCGGACAACGAGCTCGTTGGGACCGACTCGGTCGACGTACTCGGTTACGTCAAACTCGGAAGGGTTCCTGGACCCTTGAGCGTACCCGATGAGCACACCGTTGACCCAAATGTGGTAGGCACTGTCAACGCCGTCGAACCGCAAGCGGATCTGGTCGGTCTCACACGCTTCCGGTACGAAGAAGGAGCGACGATAGGTGCCAGTGGGATTCTCCGAAGGCACAAAGGGAGGACAGACGGGGATTGGGTATTGGACGTTGGTGTAGTGCGGAATGCCGTGGCCTTGAAGCTGCCAGTGGCCAGGGACCTGGATGGTAGTCCACTGGTCCTTTGGCTTGTGCTCGTCAGCGGGTTTTTGGCCATTGGCTGCAGTCGGGTCAGGAGCAGCTAGAGGACTCGAGGCGTAGTGAAAATCCCACTGCCCATTGAGCGAGAGAGAAGCATCCTTTGGGATGTAGTATGTCCGTGGGGGCAGAGTGTTCCGCCGGAAGACAGACTCGTTGCAGTAGTCGGGTGTGCCGTCGACCTCTTGAGGGGGGATGCCCCGAGAACAGGAGGCCATTGTTGCAGTAAACGGTGGCCCTCGAGGCCTGGGAGAAGGACGGATAGAGAGAGAGAATGATAAGACGTGGTGTTATCGAGGGGAAATCTCAAGCGCAAGAGAGGATGTCGGCCAAGTAGCCAGGCGTTTATATTTCAGCAAGCCGAGACAGGCCATATTGTTAGAGCTGGCTTATCAATGTTGTTGTGTGCCTTCCCGTATCAACCGATCATCGGCGTCGGTTCCAATGCGACGTCGTCTTTTCTGTCCTGGTGTTCCTGGTTCGTAAAGGATCATTGAACACGGTGAAGGCGAGACTTGTCGGGTGATTGTCGCGAGGGGTTGAAGCAGCACACTGTGACCCTGTGACCCCGCGTTCTTCTGCATACGAATAGAGGCCATATCTTGCACCAATCACACTCAAATACGCGCGGTTCAGGCTGAGAAAGGATTCATCCTTCCCAAGTTACTTGTAGGTGAAGTAAGGAAGTGCATGTCACAGAAAAGAGAAAGTCAGTCAAACAGAGGAGGAAGGACGGCCAAGAGAATGAAAGAAGCTAGCCGTTTATGGGTTAGCACGCCGGTTCAACTGCCATGATTATTCGGGGAGAATGCGGGGGAAGCACACCAGTTCGGGGAAGTCGGAGCCGGCCCAATTGTGGAAGGAGATTGGTTGGTGCGGTTGGGTGCTTCCAACCAACAACATCGCACTCCAGCAACATCGCTTCTGTTCTCCAACTTTCACTTTTGCTCCTTTCTTCATTCTTTACTTGCAGCCCATGCCAGCTGCCATGATCTCTACAGCAATGCCACATTGCCACGACCTTTGCTCGTCTCACGTTCAGTCGTTTGTTTATTCCTCTCGTTCGGCAAAGTACCTGATTGGACAATACTCTACCAGTCACCGGTACCCCAACAGAGAGTCATTGTCTCGTCCATTTCCTCACTCGCTGGTCATTTAAATATTCAGAATTGCCATCGCGCTCTTCATGAACCCTGGATAGGGATACCTGTGCTAACTATGCGGAGTCCAACCTCTCCAGGTCCGGAGGAAAAGAGACCGACCCCTCCCCCGTTTCCCCAGATATGTCCTCCAGATTCGCCATCACGATGCACCTGATATCTGGGGCCCCAGACCAACCCCGGTTATAACACCCTTGACAGTCACACCCTCCAAGTTCCCCTCGGCATGGCAGCCCGGAAAGGTGCTGACGGGTGCCAAAGCAACACCAGCAATGCAGCAGGGCTGCACCAATCCAAGAAGCCTGGACTGACCTATGGACGGTGGAAGCACATTTGACGAGCTCATCACCGCTTTGCCACTCATCGTGGTACAAAAGGGCACGATGACCTCTTCGCTTTCCCCCTCGAAGAGGTGTCTCAGATGACTTGCTCTTTCTCGGCATACCTCCATACCAGCCAGTCAACATGGCACGCAGCATGAACGAGAAGGAGGCCATGGGCGCCCACGACGATGCCTTCCCAGAATCCGATGTTGCTGTCCAGCTGGCCCATGATGTCGACAACACAAAGTACTCGCCCTGGTCCAAGAGCATGTTTCGCCTCTACCTTGTCCTCGCTTGTGCCTACCTCTGCGGATGCCTCAATGGGTACGATGGAAGTCTGATGGGAGGCTTGAACGGCATGAAAGCCTACCAGAACTATTTCCACATGTATGTTTTTGTCGGCCAAGACACCTATAAGTGATACATCAGCTAACCTTTGGGGTTTCTTCCAGGTCCACTGCAGGCTCAGGAACCGGTCTTGTTTTTGCCATGTATAACATCGGCAGTGTTGCTGCTGTTTTCTTCACC
>HF970626.1:196058-206563 GCA_000604205.2 Neurospora africana FGSC 1740
CGCGCTGTCAAACTCCTCGAGGATCAGCGCCTTGTTGGTGGCTTGGGTAGGCTGAAAATCGTTGTCTTCTGCGGCCTTTTCGGACAGCTTTGTTGCTGCTGTTGGGAAGAGAGGATTGGTGGCCATTACCTCTACTTAACTCTACAACTACGGCAGGACCTCTTTCGGTGCTAACAACAGATGAGCTTAAAGACTCTCGTTCTTACCTTATCGACATTCAACATTTTCGAACATACGCTAGAGGTATGAAAGGGGAGGTTTGATCACGCAGCAGACGAATGCAAGAAAAGAGGAATATGGAGGCAGGTAAAAAGTTCGATTGTTCGTGCCTTGACTTTGAAAAGAGTCCAAGGTGAAAAGCGGGCAGGAAGAAAAAGACCCAGGGGTATCATGGTCAGAAAAAGAAACCCAAGCCAAACACACAACCAGCGCCATTCCGAGAAAAAACAAACCCAGCGCCTTCCCGTGCCGAAACCCAAGCCAACCAGACCACAAACGCCAATCCCCAACCGCTCCACCGTCTCCTCCCACTTGGGGCTCCGTGAATGTAAGTCGAAGAGGAACCCGAACTCTGCAGACAACAAAGACCCAGTCTCCCCCCAATTCCCCCCTTTTCCATCCCTATCTACCCCGTCCAGTCAACCCTTCAAAACAGCCACATGCCGGCCTGCTGGCCGCCCTGTCCGAGCGACCCATTCTCCACCTCAAACTAACGCACCCCCACCATTCCCATCATCCTTATCCTCCTTCTTCTTTCCCTTCTCATCCTTCCGCCCCGCAAAAGGCCAAAACCCCCGACACTTCTTCGCCACATCCTTCTTCCCCTTACCACCCGTGTCCTCCTCTTCACTCGCGTCGACGTCCGGAAGACTCGAGGGTCTTCCCCTATCCGTACGCCCACTACGAGCGACAGGACCGAAGAGGTTGCCAGACGTGTGGAATCTGGGCAGTCCGAATCCAGACCTTCCTACCGGACGAGGCACCTGGGGCACCTCGTCGTCAGAAAGAGCGGCACGGTCACCCGTATCGGAGTGATACGGAACCGTTTCCGGCACCCGATCGCCCACTGCCCGAATTCGAGCAATGTGCCCGCTGATGTCGTAGGGGTCGACACCAGGAGCGTGGCTCACAGGTGGAACCCTCGGATGAGGGCCCGCAAGGAAGCCCTGGGGGTCAGCCGAAGCCGACGGTGAACCAAAGCTTGGAACGATGGGAGCCGCCACTGGAGCTGGAGCAACAGTGGCGGACGGAGCAGGAGGCGAGGGAGTTGAAGAATCGGAGGGTGCCTCCGCGGTCTCAGGGGTGAGACCGGGGGGCGGAAGGAAGGACTGCATCTCCTCGGATGTAAAATGGGCCCACCCGAGGCGTCGATTCCTGCGTTGGTCGCGAGCCGCTCGCGCGGCCGCTTCCTCGGCAGCCTGGTCCTCCATGCCCTCGTCATCATCAAACTCAACCTCATCGTTGACGCTGTCCCTGGTGAGAGCAACACCAACGTCCCTACCCCTCTCGTCATCGTCCTCTTCCTCTCCTTCTTCGTAACCTTCTTCGGCCTGACCTTGGCCACGAGCAGGCACATGCACCACACTCGCCTGCGGCGCCCATACGTGCTGGACGGCACGCGCCGTTCCAGTTCCAAGCAACTCCAACCCCGAGGTGCCGCCCCACCCAAACTCGAACTGTGACCACCGCTGTGACTCTTCCTGCGGCGGGACAGCCGCAGAGGTGGCGTGGGCAGCCGCGAGGCCACCACCACGTGCGACGCCCGAGGAAGACGTCAGAGTGCGTCCTCCACCCAGCGAGGGCGGAGCTCGGGGAGACGAAGCACCCGAGACGGAAGAGTTGGGCTGCGTCGGCTGGGCCGACGCGACGGTGTCCTCAGGGAGAGGAGGGACGGAAAGGGCGGGCGGGGCGGAAGGGAGGTTGTGGGCAGCGCTGCTCGCAGCCCCGGAGATATGAGGGGTGCCCAGTCCCTGTGGGAGAGATGAAAGGTCAGCAAAGGTTCTGAAAGCTTTGGTGTGATGGAGGGCAATTGTTTGGTTGTTGTTCTGTGACGATTCAAGGCCAGAAAGCAAGAAGGAAGAACGACAAACGAAGTGTAAAGGACCTACGACCGTGAAGTGGCAGGAAGGAAAGGATATTCTTTATGCGAAGAAGGTAAGGATGTTCGATAACCACATCAAGGCTTTTCTGCGTTCTCTGCTATCAGGCAAGGGCAAGGACAGTGTCTGTGATAAGTTTCGCTCAAATGCTGCGGCGTCAGCTCCGATCCTTGCAAAAGGGTCGTTCAGGTTGAGAGGACACCAGGAATACAAGGCAAAGATGAAGGGGATGGTGGTGTTGGCGGGGGTCAAAACATCAAGTCTCGATCACGTATATCCTGCTTACTTCGTACTCGCGAACCGCGCGCCCATACATCTGTGAAGAGACAGGAGTTAGTGAACTGGTTTACGAAGATGTGGAGTACGAAAGAGTAGTTGAGGGGAGGGGAAAGTCGTAGCCTTGCGAGGCCTGGTGAGGGTAGAAAGAAGAAGAGGATGGTGGTTGCGATGAGAGAAGAGCAGAGTTGACTCTCCCATCACTTTCAAATGACAAGTTGAAGAGCGCGAAGCGAAAGATAATCCTGTCAGCAATGTAGGTAGGCGCAACCATATAAAGGCGGCTGCAGCCCAGGCTGACGATCCTGTGCTCAATGCCCTCTTCCATGTAGCGACTCAGGCACATGGCGTTCGCTTCCAACACCGGGAACCGCTGGTCAGGGACAATGGCCAGCGTGGCGGTGTTGAGGTCATCGCTCAGCTCCGAGCGCTCGCCGTCAGGATTACCGGCTTGCACAATCCAATCGGTCAGATCAGAGTGCGGGTAGCTGAAAGGGGCCGCCGGCATGCTGGGGTCGTAGTTCATCGACTCCATTGTGAGACTGCGAGTCAAACCGAGTGTGATGATTGGGTTGGCGCGAAATGCAAGAGACAGATGGAGAAGGAGCGAATTTAGTAACATACCTCGTTGGCAGTTTCGACGACGCCGTCATCGTCTTCTTCTTCTTCCTCATCAGCCGCGCCCGCGCGAGCGGGAGCACTCCCCGGGGCGTCGGCGCCCGGTTGGCACTGCTCACGAGGAGCCGCGACGACGGGGGTGCCCGCGAGGGCGGCGGTACCAACGTTGGCAGCGCGAGGAGTCATCGTGTTGTCGGTTGTGGTGGTGGTGGTGTGATGTTGTGTGGTGGTGTTGCTGGAAAAACAACACAAAAAACACGGCAAGAGATCGTTGGTATAGTCTTGTGGCTTCAGTTAGTGTATGGTTGCCTCCTTGTTGTGAAGCTCAAAGTGTTTACACTAGTACTTACGACGACGAGAGAAAGCGGCGCGCTGGTGTTGGTCTTGGTGCTTAGGGGGAAAACAGAAGAAGAGGAGGTGAAGGAGAAACAAAACCTTCAAGATTTTATTACACTCGAGGAGGGGCACGGCAGTAGGATGGCATCGACGTGCCTGCCTTCGCAAATTAACTAGAGGTAACTAGGCTACTGCCCTGAGAAGTTCGGACGACAGTTGCAAATCGTTCATGTTGCCCAGGTGACCAACAGCGGGATGGCACTACAATTCTTATCGGGGGCAGCACAGATTGCAGGATGAGGTTCCTGCCTATACGTCTGAAATTTGTTACTGTCTGAGTGGTCATACACCTGACATATTCCTGGGGCCCCTTCCATTCAAATGGGAAATCCTCGACGTTCGGACGATTTTCCTCTCTATTTGCGTAATTCGGGTTGAAAGTACCTAGTAGAAACCGAAGATTGGACGAGAAAATTTTGTGTTTGACGGCCTGTCAGCCCTGCTTTCACGCAGACTGATAGTTCAGATGACGATTCTGCCATTCTTTCTGCCTGTTTAAAGAAGACCCGATGTAGACAAAAACTGGTACTCTTCGCGATCTCACATTTCGACATCCTTGAGCTCTTCTCGAGTCATATTGAAATGTACCTCACCTACCTCAAAACTTCATTAGACGCCCCCAAGAGGAACGAGGTTTTGGAAGAGTAACATATCTCAAGCCTTGCTACCCATCACGCAAAAGCTTGATGACTCGACAAATACCTTAGTCTACGTGCGGGTTCACGCATGGAGAGACACTTAAGCGATTTGAGGAGTGGAAGTATACTTCGATAACTAGAGGTACTTCCGTTCGTATAAGCGCAGAGACCCTTTATACACCTTGCTCACAAAACCGGGCACTTCTGCTCGCCATTTTCCCGACCAGTTGGGGTTGCCCAAGATCTGCCCGTGGCCATATACATATACAGCCCTGACTTTTGACGGGCTGTGTACCTACGCGGCATTCATTGAGGGAGTCCAATTTAGGCCATGTCAACCATGACACAACGGCCACAACGGAGGCTGACCTCCATGCATTGGAAGTGTCGGCGGAGGAAAGACGTCAAGCGTAGGTATTCCTGTAGCACCACCTGGCAACAAGCCGTCAAGGAGGCCATCGCCAACCTATGCGGACCAGGTGGCATCCACCTGCCGAGTATCCTCGATTGCTACCGTGCTTGGACCAAGGAAACCGGCACCAAGAGATACGTAGCCACTTCCAAGAACATGCCCGCTCCGGCCAAGGAATTCTATAAGCATTGCTCAGGACTGGATTCTTTGCAGAAGACGAGGACATTGCCCAACATGAAAACCCTATTCTCAACGAGCTGCAGTCTTTGACTACCTTCGATGCCCAAAATCCAATTATAGAGGTACTTACATTGTTTGGACTGACGTTAGAATAAGCCTCGATAGCTGACGTGGAAATAGGCTTTCGGCGCAGAACCTTAGACCGAGCCGGTTAAGGAAGGTGGGTCTCCGGGTGTAAGTCGGGCATCACGGACAGGAAGGGAAGTGGGGAGCGCGGCTCCGGGGCTCCGGCCTAGATGATCACTCGCCCAGTATGCATCGAAAAAGGCTTTGAAGATCGAGAAAAAGGGAGAAAAAGATTGTAGAGACTCTAAAGGCTCGAGGTTTTATTATGCAAATTTTCTGCTACCACTTGAGGTGTGGAACATGCCAGTGTTCATACCTCTAGTACAGACTACGGTACCTAGTAGGTAGGTAGGTACTATATACCTCTACCGCCAGATCCCAAAATCCAGCGGAGGCCTGAAATTCCCAGCTAACCTGGAACTCATCGAACTCCATCTGTGGGAGGAAAATGAAAGTGACTCAATGCAATAACCCTTTATCATCCCTCCTGCAGTTAGGGACATATCAAGTTGCAGCCCACCGTGCTTCTCTATAGATGTCTGTAGAGGTACTTTCCTTTATTCCCAACGCTATACCAAGTCGATCATTAATAGGTAGCGATTTGATGGTTTTGATGGTCGGTCGTGTAGAGCTGCTCAGCAGAGCGGGAACACCCCGAGCGAATTTGACTTGGGTAAAGTCAAAAAAGTGCTTTTAAAACCTCATATGAGGGAATGAGCTTGGAGATTTCAGGAACGGCATAGGGATTATTGGCGGTTTCCCATATGAACTTGTGCAGGGGCAGTTCTCTCAGGACGGCAACTTCAGACGCCATGTTGACCACGACGCTGATGATGGAGAACGAGAGACAGGAGAGAACGAGAGACGGAAAGAAACTTCACGTCTATCTTAGTCGACAGAGAGGTTATGGAGGTATAGAGCTGATCGCGCCGAAAAACTAATTGATTCCACAAGTTGGGTATCGGTAAACCCCCTTCGCCTTGTTGTTGGCCCGCACACACTCGCAGTCGCCAACTTCTCTTCGTGGTCCCGCTTGGCCCAATAACGGCGCCTCTTTGCCAAATGCATTACCGGACGGAGCAGCTTCTCCAAGTGGTACCTATCCCAATTGCGTTTGAGATACCTGGAGGCAATAAAGTCATGGAAGAAGACTTCTTTCCCGGACAAGAAAGAGGAGTGTCATTTGACAGTATTGACAGACGAGGATAGCAGGCACGGTAGGTAAGGTAATACGGTATCTCTAGCAGACCTGTGAATCAAGCAACCTCTTTCCACACAAAACAGTCAAAATCCCCAATGCAACACTCTGATACCACCACAGTCCGTCTGAGCGGTTTCCACGTTCCCGTCTGCGGCCAGATATGTTGCGCGGGCCGCCGCAATATGCTCCAGCCATCCACCAATCAACGCAGGCGTAATGAACCCAAAACAGCTTGTCTAGTAGGTAGTCCGAGCCGCACCATCCCGAGAGGCATATATCTCAAGCGGTACTAGAAGATCAAGACACTGAATGCCGGGAACAGTACCGTAACTGGAGGTACGGGATACCACCTTGTATCAGCTACACGACAGAGGCACGAAAGAAGGCAATACGCCCAGTATGCGAGCCGGTAGTTCTGAACACGGCATGTATTTGGCTTTCAATGCTTGCTATTGTGGTCCTGCTGTGCTGGGTGAGGCCCAACAGGAAAGCTTAGGTATGTTGATGTTTGCAAAGGAGGAGGAGGAGTTCATGAAACTTAGGCACCTTCGGAGAGGTAGAACCCCATTGATAGGGCCAGAGAGTACAATGCAATGCACATGCTGTGCGAGAATGCACTAGCACAAAGTAACCTATCAACTGCCCTTGCCTTTTGGAGTTCACACTCAAAGACACCTGCGTCCTGTACATTAACTACTTGCAGTTTGCAGTTCGCAGTTCATCGCTGAGAGGCTCAAAGATCGGTCCGATTAAACCGCACCTAAACCGCACCTAAACACAGGCCTCGAAAGCGAGAAGTTCATCGATTCGGTACCTATGAGCTGTCCCGAGATGTCCCAACCCAGAACAATTGAGGTTCAGACCAACCGGTTCGATCCGAACCGACGTTGAGCGGCTGGAATTTGAGGGTTCCATCAATAGCGTAAAAGATGGGTCCCGGCCGACGGCCAGGTGTACAGGGTAGACGCCTAACATGTGCATGTGTTCAGGCTTTGGGGTTCTAGACTTCCATGACATGACATGTTTTGGTCGGATGATCGGGCCGTCGCGCCGGGGATAAAAGGAGACGACGACGCAATTGCGCTTTCTTGCGGGTTGTGGGTGTCTGGTACATAGGCGAGAGGTGAGGTTGTTGAAAGGGGCGGGGAGTATTCACCTGTGATCCGCGAGAATTGAAGGGCATGTCGTCGATATTGACTGTTCGTGATCTTCAACGCCGTTGCAGTGGTAGTAGTTGCATGCAGATCATCTTGCCCGTCTTTGACTCTTTCAACCTGGGGCAGAAAGACAGCCAAAAAAGTAGTCCAATAAAAGAAAAAGAGACAATCACCCAACATCCAACAAGTGGAACGACACCTGAACGTCGGATGCACCCCACGAACCGAACTGCCACTTTTTCCCCAGTCCCCACACACCCTGTGAGCGCTTACTGTGGAGTAAAACCGAAGCTATTCCCAAAACCATCAAGTGTGCTCCATCCTTTGATCACCGGTGATGGCACGCTAGCGTCGCTCTTTCCTCCACGACGCTCCATGACGCTAGAATGTCTAGATCCCAGGTAGGGCTGCTGGACCGAGAGCCGGGCTTTGACATGTCACATGGCAATTTTGTCTGACGTTTTTGTCTTTGTTGACATCCGGGTTCGGTTCGTTGCGGTTTTGCCGTGATGCTGGAGTGATGACAACAATGAAGCTCGCGTAGGACGCAGGAAAGGTGTTGAAGTAGCGCGTGGCAATGATGGAAAGTCGAAAGGAAGCCCGAGGTCAACTTCGTTTCGTCATTCACGACATGTCAATCATTAGAGAGAAAGACGTAATCGTGGGAATAATAATAAAGACATTACTGATCATTAATACATCTTGCTTGCTTGCTGAATCCAACCGCAGACAACAAAACATGACGCTCTTTGTAACATTTCGTACATGCCTCACCGTCCTCTTATAGGGACGGGCGCAACTAAGACTTTTCGAGAGCCCGAAAGGGGTATCACTGTGGTGGTCGCGAAAAACACGACCGGGTATAATGTTTTTGTAAGGTAGTGTAACGACGCTTCTTCGTCGCCTGTTTAAGCAACAATAGCTTCGGATACATGGCCGTCGGCCTGGACGACGACCTTTTCGACCTTGAGGGAGGCCTTGACGGGGTTGGGCTGGTCGTACACCCATTCGAGCTGCTCGAGGGTACGGCCTTGGGATTCGACACTGTAGTGGAACGTGTTAGCGATCTGTGTGCTGGTAAGAAATGTTGAAAGAGAGGAAGCCTAAAAACATACCCAAAGAAGTACCAAGCGACGGTCTCGACAAGATCCCAGCCGACGAAGACAAAGATGTACTTGTAGCCGATGTTGTTGAGAGCGATGGGGCCAGCGAACTGGTTGATGAAGCCCATGGCGTTGACAATGAAGCCGGAAAGGGCAAGACCCTTACCACGGATGGTGGTCTCGAGAGCCTCGGTGGGGATGACACCCTGGAGGGGAGTGTAGGTGAAGGAGAAGATGACGTTGAAGAGAAAGTAAGCGGCCAGGGCACCCTTGGCGTAGTTGCTATCGACGTGGAGGTAGGCATTGTCCTTGGCATCCTTCTCGTTCATGCCCTGGTCCAAGTTGATCTGCGTGCCCCTTTGGGTCTGTTTGTCAAGAGTGGCAGAGAGACCAGAGTTGGTGGCAAGAGCAACGGCGCACATGAAGGTACCTAGGATGAGCACCTTGCGGCGGGGCATGCGATCAGTCATGGAGACGGCGGTCAAGGCACCGATGGCGGAGATGACGGAGTTGAGGATGTTGTAGGCGAGCTGCTTGGAGGTGCTGGTGACACCAATGTTCTTGAAGATGACAGTGTTGAAGTAACCGAGACCGTTGCCGGAAAACTGACCGAAGATGGAGATCATGAGCACCTGGGCCATGCGCCAGCGGCCGTTGTGGGTCATGAAGAGCGGGCGGTAGTCCCACCAGACTTTGTCGACACCGTCGGTCTTGATACCGTCCCTCATCTCCTCAGTCTCGAGCAACACGAGCTTGGAGTTAGGGTCGCCGTTGCCGTGATACTTGACGAGGAAGGCAATAGCCTCAGCCTCGCGGTTGTTGGCGAAGAGGAAGCGGGGAGACTCGGGGAGGAAGAAGACGGAGGCCATGACGATGAGGCAGGTGAAAGCCTGAAGGATCAAGGGGATACGCCACGACCAGTCGCTCTTGATGAAGTAGCAACCGTAGGTAACGCAAGCGGCAGGAATCGATCCTCCGAACCAACCGCAGTTGTAGAAGCCGGTGCAACGGCCACGCCAGTGAGGAGGGGCGATTTCGATCGAGTAGGCAGGGGCAGCGACGGTCATGACGGCGATACCGAGACCAAGGATAAAGCGGCCAACGACGAATTGAGCGAGCTTGTGTGAGGTAGCAACGATGACGGCGCCGACGATAATGCCGATACCACCGCAGAACATGCCTTTCTTACGGCCAAAACGATCGGACAGGATAGCAGCGAAGGGAGCACCAACCATGGCACCTCTGGAAGACCCGAAGCGTCAGAAAAAGCCCAAGACCAAAAGGAGTTAATACTCATGACTTACACAGTATAAAGAGAGAAGATAACAGAGACTTTCGGGCCGGTGTCACCAGTGTGGAATTGGTTCTGGAACCTCTCCATAGCGATGATACCGGTCATGAGCGAACCATCGTAACCGTTGGCGCAGGCACAGCAGAAGGCGATGAAGATGGCGAAGTAAAGGTGGATGGACTCCTTGCTCCAGGGCTTGATGTTGGACTCCTTGATGGCAGCAAAGAGGGCGGCATTGCGGACCTCTTTCTCTTGGGCGCCTGGCTTTGTTGCGGTCTCGCCGCGGCCCTTGGGCACAATGGAGTCGTGGGCGGGCGCAATGTCATGAGTAGCAACGTGCTTCTCGGTGCTGGCCCCGTCGTGGGAGCCGTGGGACGACATGTTGGGCGTCTGTGAGGATGTGGATGATGGTATTTGGTGTTGATGTTGACGTGCTGGGTCCTTCTTCCTGTGTCGTATAGAGGGATCGAGGACGGTCAGCAATAGACCATGGCAACTCTTACACGGCACGATGAAGAGAAGACTGGACTGGCTGAGTGGAATGGTGTTGTAACGGCGGCGGCAGCATCCTTTATCAAATTCTTGAGGATGGGGTGAGATGGTCGGACTCGGATTGGCGTGAACCTTGCCCCCCTCATCTCCAGGTTCCCCAGAGGTCACCCCGGGTCACCCCCAGACGGCTGGTTACGAAGGTACGGGAGCGCGCCGCGCTGCCATGCGAGCCATGGAGCCATGGTAAGACCATGAGATTGTGGAGGGATCGAAAATCTGGAAGCCGTCCCTGTCTCTGGCTCGCTGAAGTGAGCGCCCAGGGGTCCCAAAGAACGCCAGAACTTCATGTGATGGCCAAGCTCCTTGCACAGTACGACCATTCATGTACCGTTGCAGTCAGCAACAAGCGGCAATATGATGCCTTTTGAGGGTGGCCAAGACTTGTTAGCTGACCCTTTTCTCACAGTGTAGCAGTGCTTGGGCCCCGTTGGCGGCTGTTGGAGCTATTCCCG
This sequence comes from Neurospora africana FGSC 1740, assembly GCA_000604205.2. Lineage (NCBI taxonomy): Eukaryota > Fungi > Ascomycota > Sordariomycetes > Sordariales > Sordariaceae > Neurospora > Neurospora africana. Next base: position 206,560 of record HF970626.1, read on the forward strand.
TCCT
>HF970626.1:234233-245115 GCA_000604205.2 Neurospora africana FGSC 1740
GGTCTTGATAATGAAATGTCGAGAATGCGGTCATGGATAGGTACATTTACTGATTTGACGGGAATTCTGATAGCTTTCTCCCCAAGACCGTTCATTTCAACCTGCCTGGTGCCCGGCCAAGAGGTGCTTCAGCTTCACAAAAACCGGCCAGCAAGGCCAAGAAGCAACCCGTAAATACACCTCCCAGTCTATTTCAACCTGCTCAACACATCACTCCTCCGCACACACCGACGGAAGACCGCAAGCATCATGACCCTTGGACAAACGAGGATGGATTGAAGGTGCAAATTCCCCAAATGCCCTTCTCTCCCGATGGCTACCGTGCTCCAATCGATCGAAGCTCTCCGACATGGGGCGGCCGGCTGGACCAGCCGATGTCCCGCGCCAATTCACCTCCGCCCCCCTCGCTGATCAACAGCAGCCGTGCTCTGAACCAGAAAGCCAGAGAGATGGGTCGCCAAGGCATCACGCAGCCCCGGAGCCTCGTCAGGAGCGAAAGCCACGATCGGGTGTTTGCTCATGCTGACTGGAAAATCGTCAGCGCCGATCAGGGTAACGGTGGCTTGCGCAACGCCGCCGAGGCAGCTGCTCGGGATGGCAAGCTTGGAGAGTACACCTGGATTGGCACCTTGGGTATGCCCACGGACGCCCTCCAGGGTACCCAACAGCTCCAAGACATTGATGACAGACTTGCCACTGAGCACGACATGCTGACTGTTTTCTGTTCGGACAAAGACTTCGACGGCCATTATTCCCACTTTTGCAAGCAGATCTTGTGGCCCGTTTTCCACTACCAGATCCCGGACAACCCGAAGAGCAAGGCGTACGAGGATCACTCGTGGAAGTACTACGTGAACGTCAACCAGGCGTTTGCCGACAAAATTGTTAAGAACTGGAAAAAAGGAGACACGGTCTGGATCCACGATTACCACCTCCTCTTGGTCCCTGGAATGATTAGGAAGAAGATTCCCGAAGCCAAGATTGGGTTTTTCCTGCACGTTGCCTTTCCTTCTTCAGAGGTCTTTAGATGTCTGGCCGTTCGCAAGGAGTTGCTTGAAGGCATGCTCGGCGCCAACCTCATCGGATTCCAGATCCGTGAGTACGCCAGGCATTTCCTCCAGACCTGCAGCCGCATTCTGAGCGTTGAAGCCACCCCGGATGGTCTTCAGCTCGAGGACCGTTTTGTCGACGTCATCAACCTCCCGATCGGTATTGACCCTGTTAGCCTCAGTCGTCACCGTGAAGAGAGCGAGGTTAACCGCTGGCTCGACATCATGCGTGAGCGCTACGCAGGCAAGAAGCTCATCGTAGCCCGTGACAAGCTCGATCACGTTCGCGGCGTGCGTCAGAAGCTCCTCTCTTACGAGATGTTCTTGAACATGAACCCCGAGTGGAGGGACAAGGTCGTTCTCATTCAGGTTGCCCTTTCAACAAGCGAAAAGAGCGAGTTGGACGCTACCGTTTCTGACATTGTGACCCGCGTCAACTCTTCCTGGGCCAACCTGGCATATCAACCCGTGGTCTACCTCAAGCAGGACATCGACTATGCCCAGTACCTTGCGCTGTTGAGCATCGCTGATGCTCTCATGATCACCAGCCAACGTGAAGGCATGAACCTCACATCCCACGAATACCTTTTCTGCCAGGACGGCAAGTTCAGCGAGAAGAAGCACGGCTCACTGATCCTCTCTGAGTTCACGGGTACTTCCTCGTTGTTCAGTGGAAATGAGTTGTCGGTGAACCCTTGGGACTACAGGGCTTGTGCAGATGCCATCAAGAAGGCCCTCGAGATGGACGGCGAGGAGAAGGAGCGCCGCTGGAAGAACCTGTACGAGGCCGTCAGCGTTCACACTGGCTCGCACTGGTTTTCGGAATTTATGCTCCGCTTAGATAAGGTCTACGAGGAGCAACATAGCCGTGACCAGACCGCAGTACCTCGGCTCTCGATGACCACGTTGTTGCAGCAATACGAGCGCACCGAACGCCGCCTTTTCATCCTTGACTTCGAGGGAACACTTGTCAGCTGGGGACCCGTTAATCAAATCATTCCGGTCAGCCCTCAACGCACCCTGGATGTTCTCAACGATCTTCTGCTCGACGAGCGCAACACTATTTATGTTATGTCTGGTAGACGTCCAGAGGAGCTTGACCGAATCTTCCACCGGGTTGCTAACCTCGGCTTGATCGCCGAAAGCGGATGCTACCTCAAGGATTGCGGAAGCAACACTTGGACCGAAATGGCCGATTCCAATAAGATCCGCTCTTGGAAGAGTTCACTCCAGGACATCCTGACCTACTACTTGGAGCGTACTCCGGGGGCGGCGATTGAGGAACGTCGTTGCTCCTTGGTGTTCCACTACAAGTCTGCGGACGATTACGAGACGGCCGCTACACAAGCTTCCGACTTGGCCAGCCATATCAATGACGCCTGCGAGGATCAACGCGTTCACGCCATTCCCATGGACGGTTGCGTGCTTGTTGAGCCCATAGACTGGACCAAGAGCACCGCGGCTCAGAGGATCTTTGATGATTTGCAGAAACGGATGGGACCGGATGAGAAGCACAAATCACCGGTTGACTTCCTCATGGTTGTTGGCGACGGTCGTGACGACGAGAAGGTCTTCAAGTGGGCCAACCAGATGGCCACCGAGGGAACAGTACAGGAGGTGGTGACTGTCAGCCTTGGCAATAGAAACACTGAGGCTAAGGCAACGTTGACCCAGGGCGTTAGTGGTAAGCAGATCTCTTTTCCTTTCTTTCGTTTGATAACGGGGCAGTTACTGACGTGATGTGTAGGCGTTCTCGCAGCTCTCCAGAAGCTGTCCCAAGTCGTGTAAGCAGTAGCCTTCTCTTCGAGGCGACATTTACCGACTCAATGACATATAGGGTTCCTGCCAAGCATCAGCGACGGAGAAGTTCTATAACTGTTCCATCTTCCAGCACTATGTGAGCAATCCGGGCGTTGCTTGTTTGCTTTGCTGCAGCATCCCCTTTTTGCGTGGCTTTTTGCGTTGGTGGAATTTTGGGCATTTGCATCGCGAGCCCTTTCCAAAATTGGGGGGTGCCTGCTTTCAGTTGCCTTCTCACCTTTGTGATTCGTTCCTTCTCTTTTCAATTCATTTTCGACAAACATTTGATGCAGCACCACACAGCGAGAAGTGTGCATCCATACACCCAGCGATCTGCGATCATCAAGCACTGCATGGCAATATCTGAAAGCTAAGGGAACTCGTTTAGCAACAGAAAGGACAACACAGTCTTGACGAACACTACACTGGGCGGCGGTGCACATGGTGGTGGTGGTTCTCTTTCTTCTTTTACGGCAACGATGACGGCTGGTATGGAAAGCATGGGATTACGGGAAACGGAAAATGGGGCGCATCATGATCATTTTTACACTGCACCACAAGGAAGTATATATATAGAATAAGGTAGCCAGGCGCTGGCAAGATTCATCGGTTTCTCACAAAGGTTTCTTCGTCGCACGATATGCTCATGTAGTGCATTATCCCATGTCCATTTATGAAGAAGAAATAAAACAGACTGTCATTGAGAAAAATCTCGCGACGGTGACGAGGACATCACTTAGCTAGAACTGTCCACATCCCGCTTATTGTTCAAGAGAACAGCATTCCCTAATCTCCAACTGCGGGAGATGGGCTTGCTTACCTGCAGTGCGGGGCAGGTGAAGAAATGGCGGGGCAGTAACCCTGTCAGCCTAGAGGCATATAGCCGGCCGGCATTGATGCATGCGTCTCGGCCGTATATCGGAGGGCTTGGGAACCTCGAGGACTGGATGACTGTTGCCTTTTTTTTTGCCTTCTTTCCGTACCTTGAACAAGTTCTGAGCAGGTTAACTTCATAAATCCAGTGTCAGCGGTATAGGCAGGTAAGCTACATGCTTCTTCGAGTTAGGCCTACAGATTGTTGCGGTTCGTCTGAGGGATTATTTCCTTCCAGAAGCTGACGAAGAACCATCACCAGAACTGTTGACCAGAACAACCACTTCGATAACTAGTCCCAGAACAAAGAGATCCGCGCCATGGCAAATTTCCCTCCTCCTCCGGTCAGCACCATCGACTGGTCCAACGTCGGATTCAAGGTCCGCGAAGGTGGGTAGTAAATAATCCCGAGTCCCTGCATCTCCTTTGCCAGTCCCCTTCTACACATCCAGTCTTCTACGACCATCCATATCGTGTCCATGGGTTAGACGAGAAGATGCAATGACGCCAATCTCCGCGACTCCGCGTAACACGAAAAAGTAACAGTCCGCTAACGTCTAACCATCTTCACTTCGCAGTCAACGGTCATGTCGAGTCTCACTACTCCGTCAAGACGGGCAAATGGTCCCCTCTGAAGTTCGTTACAGACCCCTACCTGCGCATGCACGGCATGGCGCCAGCCCTCAACTACGGCCAACAAGCGTACGAAGGGCTCAAGGCTTTCCGCCTCCCCGGCAATGACTCGATTGCCATCTTCCGGGCCGACAAGAACGCGAAGCGCATGCAACACTCCGCTGAGTTCATCAGCATCCCGCACGTGCCCGTCGACCTGTTCATCGACGCCGTGAAAGCCGCCGTCGCCCTGAACGCTGAATACGTCCCTCCCCACGAGACGGGCGCGGCTCTGTACATCCGCCCTCAGATCTTCGGCAGCTCCGCGCAGCTCGGCCTCAGCCCGCCTGAGGAGTATCTCTTCTCGGTGTTTGTGATTCCCACGGGCGTGTACCACGGTACTCACCCGGTCAAGGCGCTTATCTTGGAGGACTTCGACCGTGCCGCGCCCAACGGTACCGGTAGCGCTAAGGTTGGTGGCAACTATGCGCCTGTGCTCCGCTGGAGCGACAAGGCCCGCAGGGAGGGGTATGACATTACCCTCCATCTGGACAGCGCCAGGCACGAGGAGGTCGACGAGTTTAGCACCAGCGGGTTTATTGGTGTTCTTCGTGGCGATGGGGGAGAGGATGACGTTACTGTTGTTGTGCCCAGCTCCAAGGCCGTGATTGATAGTGTCACGAGTGACAGTATTCAGGAGATTGGCAGGAGCTTTGGTTGGAAGGTTGAGAAGAGACCGGTAAGGCATTTCTTGTCTGTTGCTTTTGTGTCAATTTACACCAGACTGTTGTCCCGGTTTTCCCTCTGGTGTTTGCGGGTTACGGCATGGTGCCAAGATCGGATCGGAGGTATGGGAGTGGTGGAAGCCCCGATTTCAGATCCGAACCGGAAGTGCGTGCGACGGAGGGCATCTTCTAGGCCTGGGCCTTGGATGGCCTATGCTACTGACATGCCATGCTACCTACCCACGTACCAATCCCCGTGACCGGAGTACGACTGCCGAACGGAAGGAGTGTTCCACGACAGTCGGACATATTCTCTCCCAATTGATCTCAACCGAGTATCTGGATCGCATCAGTCGCTAACACCATGTTACCATCCACACAGATCAAGTACTCCGAGCTCCCCTCCTTCTCCGAAGTAATGGCCGCTGGCACCGCCGCTGCTCTCGTCCCGATTCGCTCAATCACTAGACGCGTCAAGACGTCATCTCCCCAGTCCCTCGCTTCCTCCAATGCGACGCAAGAGCACGCTCGCGTGTCCTTCAACAAGGAGGCTGAAGAGGAGACAATCACCTACCTCCCTGACAGCCAGGAGGACGCCGGTGACATCTGCCTGAAGCTCCTCTCCCAGCTTAAGGGTATCCAGCTCGGAAAAATCGAGGACACTTTTGGCTGGCGCTTTGCGGTTACCGAGGAGGATGGCAAGAAGGCAGAGGGCTCAGAGAAGGCTCGTCCTGATGAGGGTAAGGGCAAGGAGGCGCAGACCGTTGACCAGATGGATTAGAAGACTAGCTGGACTGGGTTTCCCTGGGGTATGGCCTAGACGTAGGATGGCAAGACGACACAGCGCTTACTGTTTCGCGGATTTTGGGCTGGTACTCCTTGGGGAGCAGAGTGATGTTCTCGGCTTCAAGGTTGGTTGAGCCAATCAGGAGAACGGGGATAGTTTGCCAGTCTCTACATGGGGTGGCATGGCCGGCAGCAAGACCCGAAGGAAGGATACCTACTACCTCTGTCACATGTCTTGTTACTCCAAAAGGGGACTCTTCAAAAGGCAAAAGCACATTAGGTGTAACCTCGGTGGGAAGGCAAAAGTTGTGCTTCCAAGATACCTGTAGCGTGGTTTACCCAGATTTGCGACTTTCCTCATGTTTCGCCCTTCCTTGTTTCCGGAGCTGGGTTTTCTGGTCGCGTGTGGCATGATGTGCCTCCGTCTCAATCGGGACGACGTCAGACCACTACACTATATCACGAAGGCAGGGGATAGAAAGAACAAGCCAGCATGGCTTGAGGCTGTGCAAAAATTGATCGAATTTGATATCGTGAACATTGAAAAGTTTGACGTAAAAAAGAAAGCGTTAGAATAGTGGTTCCCCGCAACAACAGCGAAGGGGACGGGACCCAGGTCGGGAATGTGGTTGGGGACGATCTAGGGGGTGTAGGTGGGTGTGGGTGGAGACCACAAGACTGGTGGACATCAAAACGAATTCTTGGCGAAACAACCTTATTTCGATGTCACTCCTTGGAGCCAACAACACCAAAGGATACTTCACGATATTGACGTCTTTCTATGTTACTATGGATTCGTTCCGCGCTCTGTCAGCGCCCCAAAAGCCCTGTTGATCTCTCTTTTTGCCGGTGTCTTACCCCACCAGGCACTTCCGCGACCCTCCCTCCCATCGGCCATCTGGATCCTACCCGTCTCCTCACCTTCGCTTCGTTTCCATCGAAAGACACATTCCGGATTTGGACCTCTGCTTTTACACAGTTGCACAGTTGCACGCCCTAACGAAGCGAGATGTCGGTTAGCCCCAACCAATCATGCTCCACCGCTCCATGAATCCGACACTGGAAGTTGAGCCGCCCGCGCGAGTGCGCGCGATTTTTCTGTTGCCTTTCTGTTTCCTGTTGTTTCAACCGCGGTCACTCCCATCGCCCACTCTCGATCCCGACTGGTCCTGACAAACAGAGAGTGAGGAGGCCTCCCGGAGAGTTCCATCTTCCCCCCATCCAACACAACATGAAGCATCCCATTGAACACGACGGTCCGACCCACGTGCTACTCCATGTTGAGGACTCGAAGGATTCAATAGAGCGGGTGGCAGTGCTGTTGATGCAACTGATGCAAAATGCAATACAGTGTTGCAGATCAACGGACCAGATAAGCTTCACGCACATATCCAATGCCGTGTTGAAGCAGGACCGTCGCAAAGGAATGTTGCAGTCCGAGAGCTGGAGCTCGAGGACCTCACCCAACATGATGGTTATGGAGTGGTGGCATCGAGTTGTTGGTGATACGATGGACCACAGGCGGGATGAATGGGGTGGACGAGATGAATGCCGACAAACAGGAACTTGTCATCTTGGAATGGGGGGTTACAATCTTGTTCCCGGCTTCATTGAACTGCGAACCTCGTGCTTCGAGTTTCATCCCTCGGGTCTCGTATCCAGTGCGACGAAATGGAGCTTGAGTGAGGGAGCTCAAAGCTACCCCTCCGCCCCATTCTCATCCTCCGAGTGGTTGAAGTTCGGAATGCCTGTTCTGGATATGGCATGGAATGCTGATGGGCCGTGAGCGCTGCAGTGCGTGGAGGGTCCTGTTCGCTTGATGTGCTGGTCCGCTTCTCAGCATCATGCCAGGCGGCTTTGATGTGAATGGACCATCATTCATCCCATGTTTAACTGACAGGATTGCTTCACTTACACCTCGCTGCTAAATCGGCAGGGTCGTTTGCAACTCAATCACACACCCGTGCAGCGGGCAGTGTTTCTTCCCCCGTCATCACCAGACCGTGTGCAACCACCAGTGGGGTACAGTCCAGTGCAAGTCCTATGCAGTGAACCCATGGCCCAGGCTCAAGCTCAGGCGCGCACGCTCAAGAAGCGTTATTGCTTCATGTGTGCATCATGCTCACTCAGTATGCGATTCGGGGTTTTCACAGCTGCTTTGTGTCAGTCTGTCTGCTGTCTGTCCAGTCTGCAGTCAGATGCTGTGATCCGGGACCAGGAACTGGAATCTCCCAAGCGCGGGCAAGTTGCCATTCTCACACACCGCATGCAACAAAAAAGAGGCGTTTCACAATACCACGAATACCCGGCTTTGATATCCCTGTCGTTCGATGCCCTGCCTTGTGCGCCCCCCACGACGACGGCCGGACCTCCTCCATCATCCCTACCTTAGCTAGCTACCTACCTACCTACTACCTACCTTACCTCCAAACAGGCCGGCCAGGCTAGCTTTATCGAGCAGAAAGCTTATCGCTCCTCAAAGATTGGACATCGGCCCAAGTCCACAGAGGATGACAGGCTTCGACGGGAGCCTCTCCCTGCTGGCGGGACTGGTTGGCCTCTTATTCTTCGTCTTTGCCATCCTTCCGCCAGATACCAGTGATCTCCGGCTATATAACCGGCCGAGGGAGCTCGAAGTGGCATCTGGATATCTAGCTGCTTATGAGGGTCCTTTGAGCGAAGAGTAGGACACGCTTTTCGACTTCTTTGTGTGTGGTGTGGTCGTGCTTTCATCGCCTGCGCTTGGTTCTTTTCTCCATCCATCCAGATCCTTTGCAAGGTCACCCTTACTACGGACCTTACGGTCTTCCATCTCCTTTGACTTCACTTGTTCAGTCCTACAAGATGGAGAACGACAGTACAGCCCCAAAACCAAACCCAGGTCACACCAACACCATCAGAATCGAAGAACCAGCCTTCAAACACGACACCGATGACCCCGACCGGGAGCCCACCGCTCACACAACCGGAGCACAAGTCTTCCGCTCAAGAGGCAGCTCCATGTCCAGTTCCCACCGCCCCGAGCTAGTCGGAGGAGTGTTCAACCCTCGCAGCATCATTTCTCGCGGGAAGAGGCCGGCTGATAGTCGCTCGTCTCATGATGCCGGCACCTCGCATTCACATCTTGATATCGAAGAGGGAGATGATTGGCGGGGTGGATATGAGAAGAAGAAGCAGGTGTTTAAGGGGCGGACTTTGCTGTGGTTGGCTTATCAGTCTGTTGGTGTGATCTATGGAGATATCGGGACGAGGTGAGTGATGCGACACTTGTAACCCCTTTTTTTTTTTTCTCGTTTCTACCCGGTTGATGACGATCTAACCACTCCATGTCTCTGGTACAGTCCGCTCTACGTGTTCTCGTCAACGTTCACTGCTCCGCCCACCCACAGGGATTTACTCCAAGTTCTCTCGGTTGTCATCTGGTCCATCACCATCCTCGTCACGTTTAAGTACATCTTTGTCATTCTCCATGCGGATAATGAAGGCGAAGGTGGTACCTTCAGCTGCTATTCGTTGCTTACCAGATTTGTAAGTGCAAGCCCTTTGTCTCGCGACCCCGTTTTGATCATTTCCATGGGTGCTAACAAATGCAGGCCAACATCACCGAGCGCGATCCGCGAGAAGAAGTGACTGTTCGGATGGAAAGACATCTAACTAACGACCTCAAACCTCCTACCCGCAGTTTGCGCGCCAAACTCGAAGGGAGCAGGTTCACCCATGTTTTGCTAAAAGTCATTGGCGTCCTTGCCGTCTCCATGGTCATGTCCGACGGCGTCTTGACCCCGGCTCAGTCTGTCCTCGGTGCCGTCCAGGGATTATCCGTTGTCAAGCCTGATATTTCCAAGTCCACCGTCACCGGCACAACGTGCGGCATCCTGGTCCTTCTCTTTCTGATCCAGCCACTCGGTACATCGAAACTCGCTTCCACATTTGCGCCCATCGTCATCGTCTGGCTAGGCTTAAACTTCTCCTTTGGCATCTACAACCTGGTCACATTTGACTGGACGGTCCTCAAGGCTTTCAGCCCCTACTTTGCCTTCCAGTTTTTCATCCAGCACAAAACGCGCGCTTGGAGGATGCTTGGCGGTGTTCTTCTGTCCTTCACTGGCGTCGAAGCTCTGTTTGCCGACCTTGGAGCCTTTAGTCTTCGTGCCATCCAACTGAGCTGGATGTGCTACACCTACCCTTGCTTGCTGTTGGCATATATCGGACAAGCAGCCTACATCAGCCACCACCCGGACGCCTACACCAACCCCTTCTTCAACGCGGCGCCTCCAGGAACCCTGTACCCAAGTCTGGTCATTGCCATTCTTGCTGCTATAGTAGCCAGCCAAGCCATGATTACGGCAACCTTCCAGCTCATCAGCCAGATCATGAAGCTCTCCTACTGTCCGCAAGTCAAAGTGGTGCACACCTCACAGACATTCCACGGGCAGATATACGTTCCCTTTGTGAACTGGCTACTTATGCTCGGCGCGATCCTCGTCACCGCCGTCTACGGCGACACCGTCAAGCTCGGCAATGCCTACGGCGTCTGCGTCATGTTTGTCACCTTCTTCGACACGTGCATGGTCACGCTTGTTTCCCTCATTGTGTGGAAGCTCTCGCCCTTCCTGGTGATCGTTCCCTGGCTGGTCTTTGCCTCCGTCGACGGATTGTACCTCTCGGCAGCACTGATTAAGGTCCCCGAGGGCGCCTGGTTTACTCTCACGCTTTCCGGCATTCTAGCCTCGCTGTTCCTGCTCTGGCGCTTCGGCAAGGAGAACCAGTGGCGCGCCGAGGCCGAAGACCGGTTCAAGCCGTCGCATCTTATCATCAAGGACAAAGATGAGGGTGGTCGGCTACGATTACAACCAGTCTGGGGCGGTGACCCGCTCAGCTCAATTCGTGGGTTTGGCATCTTCTTTGACAAGACGGGCGTGATGACGCCTGCGGTGTTCACGCACTATGTGACCAAGTTTGTCGCGATCCCGGAGGTGGCGGTGTTTTTCCATCTGCATCCAGTCGAGGCGCCGACGGTGTTGCCGGAGGAGAGGT
>HF970626.1:275600-288871 GCA_000604205.2 Neurospora africana FGSC 1740
AACGGAGAGGCCATTGTGACAGCTCGGCAGATTAGGACCGAGTGACGCTTTCCGCGTGAGGATTTCCGAAGCAAAAAAAGGAGACCCACGCCGACCAAATTCCAGAATCAGGCTGCCCCGTATTGGGCAAACATGAGCAATGGGTTTGTAATGTTCTCGATTCGTCTATTGTTGATTCGTTATGATGATACATGATTCCCTGCCTTCCCCTCCCTCCCTTTTTGGTGCCGATTTGCAGATAAGAGCTCGTCCCATCTTCCCGATTTTCTACTTCTACCTCGCCATTCATTCTTTGTGTTTTTTTTCCCCCCCCATGCAAAATTGTTTTCCCGCTTTGCCTATTTTGAGAGCTTCAGAGGCAATTCCGAGGACGTTTTAAGTCATCGGTCTCTTATCACATCTTGCCGTTTGGGAATCCAGACAGACAACGAACGGCGTGCAAGGCTCCAACCTCACCCGTCATCAGCACCACCCGAAACTCAGCACTTCCACCGTGGAAGTCCAGTCACTGGTTACATAACTGACACGTTCTGTTCTACCACACCACAGCCCGAATATTCTCCTTCAGATCCAAGGGGAAGTACTACGACGAGAGCTCATCAACCATGACCGAAGATAAGGAAAAGTCGTCTGCTGAAGGCCACCGCGTCTCTACCCATGAAGAGGGCGTTAACCTCCCCGCTGATCCGGATGCTCATCGGACCGATGAAGAGAAGGCAGAAATTGTATGTTCAGGTTCAACGATACCTTGACCCGTGTTCATATAATGCTAACAACCCTCACTCCAGGACCGCAAACTCGTTCGACGTCTCGATTTCATGCTCATCCCATGGGTAAGCGACCTCGAGTTCATACTATGCATGCCTTTCACCGCTCAGAACAATCTAACATGTCATCTTAGCTATGCCTACTTTATCTTCTTGCCTTCTTGGATCGCACAAACATCGGCAATGCTAAGATCGCCGGCGTTCAAACTGATCTGAACTTGTCCGATGGCCAATACAGTGCTTCTCTCAGCATTTTCTTTGTCTCGTACGCGGTGTTTGAGCCGATTACGAATATTATGCTGAAGAAGTTCCGTCCTTCCGTCTTCATTCCCATCATCATGTTAGTTCACACAACTTTCTTTCTTCCTTTTCTCAGCTGCGCCGTGCAATATGCTGACCAAAAAATTGCAGGGTTCTCTGGGGTGCTAGCATGGTGGGCATGGGTTTCTGTTACAACTGGGATGGTTTGATGGCAGCCAGATGGTTTCTCGGGCTGGCCGAGGCCGGTCTGTTCCCAGGCGTCAACTATTACCTGTCGTGCTGGTACAAGCGGTCCGAGTTCGGCATCCGCGCCGCCATCTTCTTCTCCGCCGCGGCCCTCTCCGGCTCCTTCGGCGGTCTTCTCGCCGCTGCCATCGAAAACATGGACGGCATTGGCAACCGCCCCGGCTGGGCCTGGATCTTCATCCTCGAGGGTCTCCTCACCGTCGTCATTGGCTTCGTCTCCTTCTGGATGGTGCACGATTTCCCCGACGAGGCTAAATTTCTCTCCGAAGACGACCGCGCCCGCGTCGTCCGCCGCCTCAAGCTCGACCAGCAGGCCTCGGCCGAGCACGAGACCTTCCAGATGACGTACCTGTATCAGTCCCTGCGCGACTGGAAGATGTGGCTGGGCATGGTCATCTACATGGGCTGCGATATGCCGCTGTACGCATTCTCGCTGTTTCTCCCAGCCATCATTAAGGGTCTCGGCTGGAACACGTCGACGGTCCGGTCGCAGCTCATGTCCGTCCCGCCCTACGCCGCCGCCGCCGTCTTTACCGTGGTCATCGGCTACATCGCCGACCGCACCCGCCAGCGCGGGCTCTGCAACATCCTTGTCTCCGTCATCGGCGTCGCCGGCTTCGCCATGCTTTTGGCTTCCAACTCCCCCGCCGTGCAGTACGTCGGCGTCTTCTTAGGTGCGCTGGGCATCTACCCTTGCATCTCCAACACCGTCACCTGGATGGCGAATAACACCGAGGGCGTGTACAAGCGCGGTGTCGTGCTGGGGTTTGTGATCGGCTGGGGTAACTTGTCGGGCATTATCAGCAGTAATATCTACGCTAACCACAAGACGGGCCATGCTATCGTGATGGGGTTCTTGGCCGCGTTTCTTTTTGGCGGGTCCATCTTGATGACGACGCTCCTGAGGGTGGAGAATGGAAAGAGGCTGAGGGGCGAGAGGGATCACCTTGTTGAGGGATTGGATGAGAAGCAGATTGATAAGTTGGGGGATATGAGGCCTGATTTTTACTATACTACTTGAGCAGGGCAGTCCAGGGACGTGACGGGTCGGCATCTGGTTTCCAGTTGGTGAGTGAGGTGGGTTTTGTGTGCCTTGATTTGGCTGGTATGATGGATGGGGGTTATTTTTGGATATGGCTAGGCGGGCTTGAGTTATACGGGAGGATTGGATCAGACGTTCGTTTATTGATGGAAAGACCCAAAACAAATGGCATATGAATGGCTACTTGGTGATGCTGTGATGGAGTCGGTACGGTTAGAGCCGCTTCCGCAAGGGCCAACACATGTATGAAATCAAAGGTTACAAGGGTAGGCGGTATGATTTTCTCTTCGTCTTTGTCTTTTTCGAATGGGTTATAGCAAATTTCTTGCTGCATTTAGACAGGGCAGAAGTCGAAGTTGGGTCATCATTATCACTGTAAGTATCAGGTATCATGATGTGCTGTTCAGAATCTGTGGCGGTTAGGTCTTGGTTAGGTGTTATCAAGGAGCGGAGGCGGCGATGGTGATGGTGGGGGTAGGTGGGCAGTACAAGGGCTGGAACTATGTAGTAGTGTTTTATCGGATGGGTTGCATTTTACGGTTGCATTTTCCAATTATCTTTTCTTTTCTTTTTATTTTGTAGGTATCAATGGAAGTTACGGTCGCAATCGGAAGTTTTGTTTCGGTACGATATGGCAGGCTTGACATCATGCCCGTGGTTTTGGACAGTGCAGTCGGGGTTTGTTGCATTCCAGTCAGATCTTTGATAGCAAAACATGGAATGGAGCCAGTCCCCCGCGGAAGGAAACGGAACCGATCCAAGATAATGATGAACCAAGGATAACAGCTCCGGAGTTCATGTCAACTGCTGAGGGGGAATTTTATCCCCCGGCCTTACCTTGTCGACATTCCTTACCAGGCTCCCCACAACCCCACCAGAAACCATCATCACTTGATGACCGTTCTCGTCCTACACATCTACCAGGCCCTCCCCAGCCCGTGATATGAGGCGATATGAACTGTCATCTGTCAAGCCCTCTATCCGCGACTTGCATGAGAAACGGCATGGCAATGAAGGCAAGGTCAAGCCTGACACGCTTTGGTGATCCTATTTAGTTCATGTAATGTTACGCAGACATGAACTGGTAACATTGTTGAACTACTTTTCTGTGAATGCTTTCCGGGTCTGGGGCTCTACGTATGTTTAGGGCTCTATGTCAACGGTTCAAGGTCTATGGCAGCTGTTGGGGCCTGGGTAATGTCAATAAATGTGAATGTGTCTTTTATTTAGGTATTAACACTTGTTAAGTAGCCGTTCAATACCGTTGTATCCCTGGTCTGCCTGTTGGGCATCACCGGAGCAAGGCACTCACTACCTGTCTCCTCGCTAGTTCCCTTCAATCCTCAAAAAGACACGGGGAAGACCAAGGTAGGTGGAGGTAGGAATGTTCTAGTTCAATACTTCCAATACTGGCGGTGATCTGTCTTCCCCTCTTCCGCCATCTTAGCATGGATGGAACGAAATGATACCCGTTGCTGCCCGCCCATATGCTACACCATGCTAAAGGAGAGCAAGCCACCTCTCTGGGCCATCCCAAAGAAACGGACGAACTGGTTTCCCGTTCTATTTCCCGTTCTGCCATACACGGGCGGGCAACTACCAGAACCGAACTCTTGGAATGCTCTGGGAAGAAAGTGGAAGCCGGGACCGAACAGAAGCAATCGGCAAACGGACGGAGCGGATAGTGCGGATGACACATACGGGTAAGTGGGCCAGTTGGTGGTGTTGTACACCGAGGGACGGACTGGAGCATATTGAAGCGATTTGGACAGGAGGGGAAGCATGAGGGACGGGAAAAACATGAGGCTATGGAAGGAACGGCATGGAAAAGAAGTGGCATGACTTCGTGCTACAGTATGGAAACTTCCCACTGAAAGGAGCGAGTTTGTCAATCCGTCCCGTCCCAAAATCGTGAGGGTTGATCCTGGAAGTTGGGAGGGGAAAGGGAGGAAAGGTCTTTGTGTCCCGTCCGCAACCCGCGCAACGCACGGAGTGAGTGTTTTTCTTCTTGTTGCTTGTGCGACATTCTGATGGCCGGGGCTTGTTTCAGTGTGCTTCGATTTTTTTGGGAAGATGGGAGTACGAATTGAATGGGCAATCACGATGAATGGAAGGTTGAGGTTGGTGCTTGCGGGACGACCTGGATATCTTCCGGGTTTAACGGTGTTATTCCCCTTAGCAGCCCATTCGCAAGGGAACTTGCGCTACTGGGCTCGGAAAGAAAAAATCACATTGATAGGTGAGCACGCCTCAACCTCAATGATGAGGGGTATTCTGCGTCTCGTACAGTGACCTTGTCGGACATCTCGGCTGCCTGGCTTCGGGGTCGGGGGGTACTGGGGACAGGCCAGGTGAGCTTCCGATCAACGAACTACGTCTTCCAATCCCCCCTCTTTAACAGACAAAAGGGTAGGGATCGACTTGAGGCTGCCTTTCGGACGATACATTATATCTTGTTGGTGGTGGTCGCTTGGCATGTGTTGCCCGACATTGCTCTGTGTGACACGGGCACATCATTGTGTTAGGGCTTGCAAGCACTGGTGTGGCGAATGAGGTGGTGTTTGGATTCATCAATCACTCAATCACAACTGAATTACTGGCGGCTGTGGGCAAAGGTTCCATGTCACTCTTGCTATTCCTTTCACCTTTGGTGGAATTGACGCTTTTCTGTGCTTGATACCTCTTGCTTCGTCCGAGAAAACATTCCTTCCTTCTACACTTTTCTCGAATTCGTTGTTCTCCATTAGTAGAAGGATCAACGGTGTGCCACAAGCTTGGCGCATTTGGTTTGGATTTTCACCTGATTTCTGCCCACGTTTTGGTCACAGCCTGCCTGCATGATGGCCTTCATGTACTTGCCTCACGACCCTTTTTTTCTCCAGCAGTTTTGCTAGGATCTTCGGTCAATCGATGAGAGGTTGGAACAAAATCACTAACAGATTTTGCAACTTCATGCAGGCATAGCCGCAACTTGAGCAATTATTGAGCTCAGTTTTGGATATGAGCATCCAGGTATATCTCAAGCGCCTCAGCCGCTAGCTGTTCCTTTCGACTTTTTCACCGATCGATTTAGTTCTTGGCGGCTTACAGCCATTAGCCACCAGCAGCATTCGCCGACTGGGAACAGCTTCAACGACGGCTTATTCTTACCTTCACGTGCCTCTCACTTGCTCTTCAACCTTCCGCTTTCACTCCGGTCGGTGTCTTGTCTTTTCGGTTCCTTCCTTGAGCTTGTTCGACTATCGCGCTTGCCATTTTCATGGTGCCTGGTGCCTTGCATATGACCCCAGTCACACTCATATCCCCATTGGCCATTTTGCTGCAGGACACCTGTATGAGTGAAGGAACGAGATCGGGTGGAGATCCGTGAAATTAAACGCAGTGGTGTGATCTCGGAAAGAAGTGGCATGCTCCATCCCTTGCTGCCGATACAGACGGCAGTTGGGCAGAGTAAGCGTCGCCAAGTACTACCCGTACCAATCTTTTGTCGACGACATGCATTCTCCCCCGGCCTCGGCCCGCTCCTGGTCTTCGACACCGTTGATGCCGTCGTCGGGTACCTTACCGTGGGAGGCCTCGTCGACATATCATACCTACTATTCTAGGCTTTGGAGACTTGATCCACGCAAAAATCGTCTTGATCGTACTCATAATTTCCATTACACGAAGCGATGCTGATACAGACAACTGTTTGGGGAAGGCCCGACTCTGCTTCATCTCACTCGAATGTGCAGCTGGACCATTTAGAGCGCAGTCAAGGTAGGAAGGAGTACCTCTAAGCATCCTCGGCATGCAAGTAACGATAAGGTAACCGCGACCGGTCTCCGGCTCAACTTGGGAACCCTGCCCTGCTTTCACCGCCTTCTGCCTCGTCTCGGACGCCTTCTACGGTGTTTGCTCCAATCGAAGCCCCAACTTCCAACAAGATTTGGATTTCGCAATCCAGCCTTATACACATGTTCTGATGCCGCAACAGGGAGAAAGTGGAGACTTGTTGGCGGCTGACCTTGACTTTAATTTCACCTCAGCTATGATTAGATGTCTGAAATTTTTTCTACCATGCTAGCTGTTGAAACTGTAACAGGCTGACAGCCTTGCAGTTAGAAACTTGGGATGATTCTGAGGAGAAGCTAGCCTCCAAAATCCGATTAAGAACTCGCTTCCAGACTAAACTTTCGAACTTCTTTGATTCCACTCATCGCTGACATCGTCATCTGCAGTTCAATATTCATCCATCAGTTCGCAGAAGGTAGGTCATCAGCTCTTACTGCCTCCTACCAAGTATCACGCTAACCTTCGCGACGAAAGACATAGCCCTCCCAAGTCTCTATTCAGCCGTTGAAAGACGTTGAAGAGGCATCCCAAGAACAAGACCAGACCTCGAAGATATTCGCAAAGCCGAAACCACCAAGACCAAACCCACCAACGACGCGAGAAACTGCCTCTGCCAAGATCAGAATGCCGTTCTTCAAGCCAGACAACAAGGCCAAAGGCCACAAGACCACGGCCCCGGCCGCACCATTCGACTCCTACTATGGATTCTCCGACGGGTTTTCGGGCTCCCAGAGCCGTAGGGGTAGTGACTCCTCCGGCTACCGCTATCAGTCTCCGTCGGAGGGCGGGCAATACATCTGCGCCTGCAAGGCCTGCACTTGCGGCGAGAGCGTCCATTACCCCGGCGAAATGTGCAACGACTGCTCGAACAATAGGCATTGAGGGGCGATACGGGGCATCACGAGTGGAGGAGAAGGCTATCTGCATTCACAAGGCCAAGATCATGGAACTCCGTCGATGGTCTCTTCCGTGGTACCTTCAACCGCCTCGCCAAGGACTTCCCTCACCTCAAGCGCAGGCGTTCTGAGTCGTAGTGGCCACAATCGCCTTCGGCATGGATATCGACAAGCCCGACGTTCGCTTCATCACGGAGGATTATCGAGTCAACGTATCGTTCTAGGTGTTAGGGATAGATGAAAACGGCATATACATGGTATAGATAGGAGTTATGGACAGGGGAGAAAGCGTTCTTCGATTCCTCGACGCCGTAGCATGGGCAGGGACCATGATCCTATATTTTTTAGCGGGTCAATCCATCAATCATTTATTTACCTTACCCCTGAGCCCGGTTCCACTCCCTTGGCACCATTTGAACTCGAGGACACTCCCTCATATTCCTACAAATTCAGACCAGAAACGTTCTAAGAATGCTTGATTCAAAGTCTTACTGTATAGATCTTTGCATCCCCAAGTCATTGTTGTTGCCTATCATTTTCGCGGCACGGTAATTAAGTCATCTTTCCGCCCCCAAGATGTCGGTCATCAAGCCGCACGGGTCGGCAACGGGAAGCACCGTCCTGCCCCCCAGCTAGCTCCCACTCGCTAAATTTAGTGCAGATCACTCCAGATCCCAGGGGTAACGTGCCTCCGTGCTTCAGGCACAGCAGCACAGTACACTAAGCGTGGGGTTTGCAACAGTTCGAGGTAGATGGAAACAATAGGTATGTTATGTTTCGAATCATTTCCAATTTGAGTTTTTTACTTCGTTTCAATGGCGAAAACGACGTGTTTGCCCTTCCCCTTGTAGTGCCCCTGTAATTCCCAACCTGAACATGGATCGCTGTTTCTTCAGCAGGTTCTTGGCGATTGCAATGAGTGTGCAGACAAACTCCACGACGCTTCGCAAGCAAAACATTGCTTGGCGTCTTCGCCCGGGAGCTCCTGCAAGAAAAATGTTAGTGTTTAGCGGATGGGCAGTGGCTTCTGATAACAGTGATGAGGCATCACGGGAAGGAGGATGGAGGCGCCAAGTCCAAAATGACTCTTGTTTGGGACTGCGTTGTAACATCAATCGATCTGTTCGAGATCTTGGAAACATCTCCTTACTATGGTGATAAGGCGTTATGGGCATGTAAAACCCGTGGGCCAGGTCGCTGACGATTAATGACCACAGTACAGTGCACCATACAGCATACAGCGCTTTGCTTGTAGTGGTCCGTGCCAGAAACTTGTGACGAGGGGGTTTTATTTTGGCTCGCAACCACAATGCAGTACTTCTACGCTGATACAATCTTTCTCTTACCTACGATCTCTTCTTACACTGCCCTGGGTATTGCTGCATTATTCAACCGCATCTTTTCTCCTGGTATCACAATCATCAAAGACTTCCAGTTCATCCATCCTGTGTCCTCGAAATAGAGTTGCCCGTAAAGCGCACTATCAGCCGTAGCCTCCCCCCACTACATATATCCCAGCACTTCTCCAACCACTACGTCGACACCCACAGCGGGGCTACCACCATGAAAGTGGCCGTTTTCAGCGCAAAGCCTTACGACAGGGAATATCTTTCCCAAGTACACGCTACCCGCTACGACCTCGCAAACACAGACAACCCCCCTGCACTAGGCCCCCAAGCTCCTCGCACTGAGCTCGTTTTCCACGACTTCCCTCTCTCTGTTGAGACTATCCCTCTTGCGGTCGGTGCCACTGCCGTCTGTGTCTTCGTCAATGACACGCTTGATGCGCCTGTCCTGAAGGCTCTCCGCCAAGAAGGCGTACGAGCCATTCTCCTCCGCTGCGCCGGCTACAACAATGTCGATCTCGAGGAAGCTGAGCGTCTAGGCTTCTTCGTCGCCAACGTTCCCTCGTACTCACCTGAAGCCGTCGCCGAGTTTACAATTGCCCTGATCCAGACTCTCAACCGCAAGACTCACCGAGCCTACAACCGCGTGCGCGAGGGCAACTTCAACCTCGATGGCCTGCTCGGTCGTACCCTTCATGGCAAGACAGTCGGTATTATTGGCACTGGCAAGATCGGTATCAGCCTTGCTCGCATCCTCCAGGGCTTCGGCTGCAAGCTGATCGCCTACGACCCATATCCTACCGACGCCTTCAAGCCGTACGGCGAGTACGCCAGTCTCGACGAGCTGCTGCCGCAATGCGACTTCGTGTCTCTCCACTGTCCTCTGACAGACCAGACGAAGCACATCATCAACGAGAAGACGCTCGCCAAGATGAAGAAGAACGCCATGCTCGTCAACACATCACGCGGTGGGTTGATAAAGACGAAGGCAGCCATTGACGCCCTCAAGAGCCACACTCTGGGCGGGCTCGCGCTTGATGTTTATGAGGGGGAGAGCGCGCTGTTCTACCAAGATCACAGTGGTCGCATTATTGAGGATGATGAGCTCATGCGGTTGACAACGTTCCACAATGTGATCGTTTGCGGGCATCAGGCTTTCTTCACGGAGGAGGCGTTGACGGAGATTGCGGAGTCGACCTTGAGGAATTTGGAAGACTTTATCAGAAGAGTGCCATGCAAGAACTCGCTGGTTACTGACGGCCATTTGCTTGCTCGGAGAGACTCTGTTCCTGTTCGAATTTGATGGATGGAAGAGCAATGCCGCATGGGACTTGGGAGTTTGAACTGTGGACAGCTTTGACAGTGTATGAATGCCTTTGACTGAGACGACCCTTTGCTTTTCATACGATACCTAGGAATTGCTACTATCTCTTCTTTATTCGCCCCTCAGCCATTTCGTCGATTTCAGTGATTATTTTCTCGGCCTTGGTCAAAACCTCGAAAGTACCTCTAGGGGGGGCGGTGGAGAGGGCGTAATAAAGAGAAGACCCTGTCCGGTTGCACAACAGTAGCACCAACTGGACCAGGCTACCCAGCTCTGGCCTCGGATTGGATAGAATAACGGATTACCATCTAATCCTCATCTATCCGGCCCTTTCATCGAACGGGTTCATTGGGGGCCGAAGATTATCGTCAATCTTCGGCACCGCCTCCCATTCGCATCAAGACGTGGCAATGCGAGTACACTATACTATAAAGCTTTGCCTTCAACCGACCGGACTTGGACTGTTTTATGCTTACACAGGAAGTAATTGGCACTTATAGAGGACGTGACGCCGTTTCTATGGTCGACTTGATCCAACTTGAATTTTTCTTCGATCTTCCAATAACTGCAGATGGCCATGGCTTCTTCAAGAGAAGAACTCCTTTCTCAACATTATCTACAGCAACTGAGCATCGATGACTATCAGGTCTTCGAGTCACCATCATCGGAGAGTGAAGTCGAAGGCTCTTTCCGCTATCACCCATCATTCGCATATGAGCCGAGGTACACAGAGGAGCTACAGCCTTCAATCGATGAGCCCGTTCCGCTTCAAGATCATCCACAACAGAAGCCACCAAATACAGACCATGGCACAGAGCAAGAGATACAACCTGACATTGACGAATCAAAGAAACACCCATGGATGTCCGGAGCTTTCAGGAGGGTTCCATACCTGGCTCTCCTTCCTTTGATCTTGAGCATCGCTTGTAAGTCAAGACCCACGCAACCCAGAAGTCTTTAGCATCTCAACGAAAGCGCAAGTAAGAACCACTAACGCCACGTGAAGGTACCGGCGCTGCCATGGCCATTGTCCTCTCAAGTGAAGGCCAACCGGTCGATGGCCAGTGGTCCGGCAAGATGCAACCCGGGGTGCTCCTCGCTTACACTTCGACGATTGCCAACACGTTCTTGGGAGTGGCATTTGCCGAGGCCTCGGTGATATGCTTTTGGTCGAGAGCAGTGAAGGGCAAGATGCCGTTAACCAACCTGCATTATTACTGGGCTGGTACGACGGGCGTTGTGGGTGCTGTGAAGGCTTTGCGTGGAGCGAGGGCTGTACGTGTTAGTTTGGGTAAGGACTTCGTTTGCGTCCACCTTCTTTGACTCAGTCTACTACCTCTACCCATCAGCCTTGGCTAGGCACCCTTTCAGCATTTTGTTGAACTCCTATCCAAAAAACCTCAGTACTAACAACACATTTACGCATGCAGTCTGCCTTCTCGTGGCCCTCACATCGTTACTCCGTGGACCACTGATGCAGCGAGCATCCTTTGTCCGGACAGTCAACGTGCCGGACACAGGCAAGATTGACCTAGCGATTATGCCCAACATAAGCAGTGATTGGGCCGGTTACGTGAGCGACACTCAAGAGAGCGGATACAGCGGCGTTGACTTCAACTCTGGCTTCGCAAGGGTTGCCCGCGAGTACCAAGCCAAGACCCCTATTCAGATCCCGAACACACCGTCGTGCGAGAACTGTTCAGTAAGCGTTCCGGTGAGTAATTGCAAATGAACACCCAAGTGTTCACTTGAGGAGAGACGCTACTATGCCCAGACTGCTCTATCAGGGTTCTACCTCAGATCAATCGCAGTATGTTGTACGCTAACAACTAACCTCGATGTTGCTTACTCCTAGGCATTCGGCTTCCACGTCGTCAACTGCTCCACCTCTTACATCCCCTACAACCTAACCCTTCAGTACGACAAGAACGGAACCGTCCGCAACCGGGACGTGAACGCAACCATCTTCAAGACCGCCATCTCATTCGATGCCTACCAGCATGGGCCTAAAATCGAGGACTTCCAAAACGGGATTTCTGTTCAAGTCATTTTCAAAAACACTTCCTCGTGCCTCTTTGTCGGTAAAACCATCAGTCACCAATGTCTTCTTACTCCCGGTTCGATGATGTACAACATCTTTCTGGACAAGAGAAACGTCAGTTTCCAGTCGAGCAGTTGGCGGGATGATGAGCATATTGATGATTTGTAAGTCCTTTTGGCCCTCGTTACATCGTTCTCTGGATCTTTTGCCTACCCGGTACGTGTAATGGAACCCACTTGCTCACTCTACACGATGACCCAGCTTCTGGCCCATCAGGGCCCCCAGCCACAGCACCCTCTTCCCCCTCCATTCCCTAGGCAAACTCCTCTTCTCCTCCTCCACCATCGTCATCTACGACGGCCTGCTCCTCTTCCCCCAAAACACGGGTATCATGCCTGTCCTCTACAAGAAAGACCGGCAGTCCTTAGAAAAAGACGACAACACACAACAAGAGGAAGACCACACCGGTAAAGACGGCGGCTACTCCTCCTGCGCCTCCGCCTTCTTCGATCCCATGGACGACATCATCAACAGTTTTCGGGAAATCGCCTTCCGGATGTCCATCCGCGCGGCAGCGGAGCATAATGATGCACCTGAAGTGCGGAACGGGACGAAGGCACGCTTCACGCAGCAGAACGTTACGTATACCAGTGCAAGACAAGTAGCTCAGTACGCTGCTGATCGAGCGGCGCTGGGTGTGGCGGTTGTTGTTAGTTTACTGGGGCCGGTGGCTACGCTGGTGCTGTTTTGGGGGTGGTGGAATCTGGGGAGGGAGTTTTCGTTGAGTCCGTTGGAGTTGGCAAATGCTTTCCTTTGCTCGACGACAGGAGGGGAGGGAAAGCAAAAGGACTGTGGGGGGTCTGGGTCTGGGTCTGGGTCCGGGTTGGGAGAAAGTGAAATGGTGCCTGCACATGGTGAAAAGGAGGGACGGCAGCTGGGGAAGCAGAAACAGATGGCTGATATTCTTGCGGGGTGCAGTAGTAACGCTTCGGCGGGGCAACTGGTTAAACATATTCGCATGGGAGAAACTAAGAGGACGGGTGGTATTGGAGAACCGATGATTCAGTATGGTGTGGTGGAAAGCTGTGGCCGACTTGGTTTTGCTGTTTTGAACTCTGATATGGCAGAGGGTGAGGGTGTTCGTCAACCACGGCGAGGGGAGCTGTTATAGTGACTCCCGTTGCTACAGGTAAATGTCATCAGGTCCAATCACGGACTGGAGATTCAGACCCAGTAGGAGGCTGATCAAGATGTTTACGTGACGAGAATAAAGAGAGCAGATAGAGATCAACATTCGGAGCCATATTGATGATGATTCTTAACATAGAGAAATCGCAGCCAGTAACTCGTCAACCCGTGGTTTACCCGTTGTGTTCCGGAGTGAGCAACTGACAGGTGAGTTCCTCGTCTTGACCACCCAGAAGATAATGGACGTGAAAGAAAGGAGGGAAACGCGAAGAAATGTAAGAAAACAACCGGAGATGAAGTGAAAGAAGACAAAAGGGGAAGAAAAA